>JARKHS020033804.1:0-26373 GCA_030143305.2 Amblyomma americanum
TCGACGATGACCGAAACAAACACCAGGACACATAAACGCGCATAAGGGGCTTCGCCATTTGGGCATGACACCGCGCCAGCGAGGATGCGCCCACAACCGTTCGTTTTCCAGGCTGCAGTCACAGGGGCCGTTTGTTGTGGGTTTCTTGGCTCCTTCCAGCTCACATCAGGGGATTCAATCCCGCCATGGCCTGCCTTGGGTCCTCTGCCGCTCCATCTGGTTCAAGCCAACTCATCAATCTGGCAACCTACCTCGACGATGACCGAAACATACACCATGACACATAAACGCGCATCAGGGGCTTAGCCATTTGGGCATGTCACCGCGCCAGCGACGATGCGCCCACAACCGTTCGATTTCCAGGCTGCTGTCACATGGACCGTTTGCGGTGGGTTCCTTGGTTCCTGCCAGCTCACATCACGGGATTCAAACCCGCCATGGCCTGCCTTGGATCCTCTGCCGATGCATCTGGTTCGAGCCGGCTCATCAATCTGGCAACCTGCCTCGACGATGACCGAAGCAAACAGCATGACACATAAACGCGCATAAGGGGCTTCGCCATTTGGGCATGACACCGCGCCAGCGACGATGCGCTCACAACCGTTCGTATTCCAGGCTGCAGTCACATGGGCCGTTCGCGATGGGTTTCTTGGTGCCTGCCAGCTCACATCAGAGGTTTCAATCCCGCCATGGCCTGCCATGGGTCCTCTGCCGCTCCATCTGGTTCAAGCCAACTCATCAATCTGGCAACCTACTTCGACGATGACCGAAACAAACACCATGACACATAAACGCGCATCAGGGGCTTAGCCATTTGGGCATGACACCGCGCCAGCGACGATGCGCCCACAACCGTTCGTTTTCCAGGCTGCAGTCACATGGGCCGTTTGGTGTGTGTTTCTTTGTTCCTGCTATCTCGCATCAGGGGTTTCAATCGCGCCATGGCCTGCCTTAGATCCTCTGCCGCTTCATCTGGTTCAAGCCGGCTCATCAATCTGGCAACCTACCTCGACGATGACCGAAGCAAACACCATCACACATAAACGCGCATCATGGGCTTCGCCATTTGGGCATGACACCGCGCCAGCGACGATGCGCTCACACCCGTTCGTTTTCCAGGCTGCAGTTACAGGGGCATTTGCGGTGGGTTTCTTGGTTCCTGCCACCTCACATCAGGGGTTTCAATCCCACCATGACCTGCCTTGGATCCTCTGCCGCTGCATCTGGTTCAAGCCGACAACTCATCAATCTGGCAACCTACGTCGACGATGACCGAAGCAAACACCATGGCACACAAAAACGCATCAGGGGCTTCGCCATTTGGGCATGACACCGCGCAAGCGAAGATGCGCTCACACCCGCTCGTTTTCCAGACGGCAGTCACAGGGGCAGTTTGCGGTAGGTTTCTCGGTTCCTGCCAGCTCACATCAGGGGTTTCAATCCCGCCATGGCCTGCCTTGGATCCTCTGCCGCTGCATCTGGTTCAAGCCGGCTCATCAATCTGGCAACCTACCTCGACGATGCCCGAAGCAAACACCATGGCACATAAACGCGCATCAGGGGCTTCGCCATTCGGGCATGACACCGCGCCAGCGACGATGCGCTCACAACCGTTCGTTTTCCAGGCTGCAGTCACATGGGCCGTTTGCGGTGGGTTTCTTGGTTCCTGCCAGCTCACATCAGTGGTTTCAATCCCGCCATGGCCTGCCTTGCATCCTCTGCTGCTGCATCTGGTTCAAGCCGGCTCATCAATCTGGCAACCTACCTCGACGATGACCGAAGCAAACACCATCACACATAAACGCGCATCATGGGCTTCGCAATTTGGGCATGACACCGCGCCAGCGACGATGCGCTCACACCCGTTCGTTTTCCAGGCTGCAGTCACAGGGGCGTTTGCGGTGGGTTTCTTGGTTCCTGCCACCTCACATCAGGGGTTTCAATCCCGCCATGACCTGCCTTGGATCCTCTGCCGCTGCATCTGGTTCAAGCCGACAACTCATGAATCTGGCAACCTACCTCGACGATGACCGAAGCAAACACCATGGCACATAAAAGCGCATCAGGGGCTTCGCCATTTGGGCATGACACCGCGCAAGCGATGATGCGCTCACACCCGTTCGTTTTCCAGACGGCAGTCACACGGGCAGTTGGCGGTAGGTTTCTTGGTTCCTGCCAGCTCACATCAGGGGTTTCAATCCCGCCATGGCCTGCCTTGGATCCTCTGCCGCTGCATCTGGTTCAAGCCGGCTCATCAATCTGGCAACCTACCTCGACGATGACCGAAGCAAACACCATGGCACATAAACGCGCATCAGGGGCTTCGCCATTCGGGCATGACACCGCGCCTGCGACGATGCGCTCACAACCGTTCGTTTTCCAGGCTAGAGTCACATGGGCCGTTTGCGGTGGGTTTCTTGGTTCCTGCCAGCTCACATCAGGGGTTTCAATCCCGCCATGGCCTGCCTTGGGTCCTCTGCAGCTCCATCTGGTTCAAGCCGACTCATCAATCTGGCAACCTACCTCGACGATGACCGAAACAAACACCATGACACATAAACGCGCATAAGGGGCTTCGCCATTTGGGCATGACACCGCGCCATCGACGATGCCCCCACAACCGTTCGTTTTCCAGGCTGCAGTCACAGGGGCTGTGTGTGGTGGGTTTCTTGGTTCCTGCCAGCTCACATCAGTGGTTTCAATCCCGCCGTGGCCTTCTTGGATCCTCTGCCCCTGCGTCTGGTTCAGGCCGGCTCATCAATCTGGCAACCTACCTCGACAATGACCGAAACAAACACCATGACACATAAACGCGCATCAGGTGCTTCGCCATTTGGGAATGACACCGCGCCAGCGACGATGCGCTCACAACCGTTCGTTTTCCAGGCTGCAGTAACATAGGCCGTTTGGTGTGGGTTTCTTTGTTCCTGCTAGCTCGCATCAGGGGTTTCAATCCCGCCATGGCCTGCCTTAGATCCTCTGCCGCTGCAGCTGGTTCGAGCCGGCTTATCAATCTGGCAACCTACCTCGACGATGACGGAAACAAACACCATGACACATGAACGCGCATCAGGTGCTTAGCCATTTGGGCATGACACCGCGCCAGCGACGATGCGCCCACACCCGTTCATTTTCCAGGCTGCAGTCACATGGGCCGTTTGGGGTGGGTTTCTTTGTTCCTGCCAGCTCGCATCAGGGGTTTCAAACCAGCCATGGCCTACCTTGGATCCTCTGCCGCTGCATCTGGTCCAAGCCGGCTCATCAATCCGGCAACCTGCCTCGACGATGACCGAAACAAACACCATGACACATAAACGCGCATCAGGGGCTTAGCCATTTGGGCATGACACCGCGCCAGCGACGATGCGCCCACAACCGTTCGTTTTCCAGGCTGTAGTCACAGGGGCTATTTGTGGTGGGTTTCTTGGTTCCTGCCAGCTCACATCAGTGGTTTCAATCCCGCCGTGGCCTTCTTGGATCCTCTGCCGCTTCATCTGGTTCAAGCCGGCTCATCAATCTGGCAACCTACCTCGACGATGACCGAAACAAACACCATGACACATAAACGCGCATAAGGGGCTTCGCCATTTGGGCATGACACAGCGCCAGCGACGATGCGCCCACAACCGTTCGTTTTCCAGGCTGCAGTCACATGGGCCGTTTGCGGAGAGTTTCTTGGTTCCTGCCAGCTCACATCAGTGGTTTCAATCCCGCCATGGCCTTCTTGGATCCTCTGCCGCTTCATCTGGTTCAAGCCGGCTCATCAATCTGGCAACCTACCTCGACGATGACCGAAACAAACACTATGACACATAAACGCGCATAAGGGGCTTCGCCATTTGGGCATGACACAGCGCCAGCGACGATGCGCCCACAACCGTTCGTTTTCCAGGCTGCAGTCACAGGGGCTGTTTGTGGTGGGTTTCTTGTTTCCTGCCAGCTCACATCAGTGGTTTCAATCCCGCCGTGGCCTTCTTGGATCCTTTGCCCCTGCATCTGGTTCAGGCCGGCTCATCAATCTGGCAACCTACCTCGACAATGACCGAAACAAACACCATGACACATGAACGCGCATAAGGGGCTTCGCCATTTGGGCATGATACCGCGCCAGCGAGGATGCGCCCACAACCGTTCGTTTTCCAGGCTGCAGTCACAGGGGCCGTTTGTTGTGGGTTTCTTGGTTCCTTCCAGCTCACATCAGGGGATTCAATCCCGCCATGGCCTGCCTTGGACCCTCTGCCGCTGCACCTGGTTCGAGCCGGCTCATCAGTCCGGCAACCTGCCTCGACGATGACCGAAGCAAACAGCATGACACATAAACGCGCATCAGGTGATTCGCCATTTGGGAATGACACCGCGCCAGCGACGATGCGCTCACAACCGTTCGTTTTCCAGGCTGCAGTCACATAGGCCGTTTGGTGTGGGTTTTTTTGTTCCTGCTAGCTCGCATCAGGGGTTTCAATCCCGCCATGGCCTGCCTTAGATCCTCTGCCGCTGCAGCTGGTTCGAGCCGGCTCATCAATCTGGCAACCTACCTCGACGATGACGGAAACAAACACCATGACACATGAACGCGCATCAGGTGCTTAGCCATTTGGGCATGACACCGCGCCAGCGACGATGCGCCCACAACCGTTCGTTTTCCAGGCTGCAGTCACAGGGGCTGTTTGTGGTGGGTTTCTTGGTTCCTGCCAGCTCACATCAGTGGTTTCAATCCCGCCGTGGCCTTCTTGGATCCTTTGCCCCTGCATCTGGTTCAGGCCGGCTCATCAATCTGGCAACCTACCTCGACAATGACCGAAACAAACACCATGACACATGAACGCGCATAAGGGGCTTCGCCATTTGGGCATGATACCGCGCCAGCGAGGATGCGCCCACAACCGTTCGTTTTCCAGGCTGCAGTCACAGGGGCCGTTTGTTGTGGGTTTCTTGGTTCCTTCCAGCTCACATCAGGGGATTCAATCCCGCCATGGCCTGCCTTGGACCCTCTGCCGCTGCACCTGGTTCGAGCCGGCTCATCAGTCCGGCAACCTGCCTCGACGATGACCGAAGCAAACAGCATGGCATATAAACGCGCATAAGGGGCTTCGCCACTTCGGCATGACACGTGCCAGCGACGATGCGCTCACACCCGTTCCTTTTCCAGGCTGCAGTCACGTTTGCCGTTTGGTGTGGGTTTCTTTGTTCTTGCCAGCTCGCATCAGGGGTTTCAAACCCGCCATGGCCTGTTTTGGATCCTCTGCCGCTGCATCTGGTTCAAGCCGCCTCATCAATCTGGCAACCTGCCTCGACGATGACCGAAGCAAACAGCATGGCATATAAACGCGCATAAGGGGCTTCGCCATTTGGGCATGACACCGTGCCAGCGGCGATGCGCTCACAATCGTTCATTTTCCAGGCTGCAGTCACATGGGCCGTTTGGGGCGGGTTTCTTTGTTCCTGCCAGCTCGCATGAATGGTTTCAATCCCGACATGGCCTGCCTTTGATCCTCTGCCGCTGCATCTTGTTAAAGCCGGCTCATCAATCTGGCAACCTACCTCGACGATGACCGAAGCAAACAGCATGGCATATGAACGCGCATAAGGGGCTTCGCCATTTGGGCATGACACCGTGCCAGCGGCGATGCGCTCACACCCGTTCATTTTCCAGGCTGCAGTCACATGGGCCGTTTGGGGTGGGTTTCTTTGTTCCTGCTAGCTCGCATCAGGGGTTTCAATTCCGCCATGGCCTGCTTTAGATCCTCTGCCGCTGCATCTGGTTCGAGCCGGCTCATCAGTCCGGCAACCTGCCTCGACGATGACCGAAGCAAACAGCATGAAACATAAACGCGCATCAGGGGCTTAGCCATTTGGGCATGACACCGCGCCAGCGACGATGCGCGCAGAACCGTTCGTTTTCCAGGCTGCAATCACATGGGCCGTTTGCGGTGGGTTTCTTGGTTCCTGCCAGCTCACATCAGTGGTTTCAATCAAGCCATGGCCTGCCTTGGGTCCTCTGCCACTCCATTTGGTTCAAGCCAACTCATCAATCTGGCAACCTACCTCGACGATGACCGAAACAAACACCATGACACATAAACGCGCATCAGGGGCTTAGCCATTTGGGCATGTCACCGCGCCAGCGACGATGCGCCCACAACCGTTCGTTTTCCAGGCTGCAGTCACATGGACCGTTTGCGGTGGGTTCCTTGGTTCCTGCCAGCTCACATCAGGGGATTCAAACCCGCCATGGCCTGCCTTGGATCCTCTGCCGCGGTATCTGGTTCAAGCCGGCTCATCAATCTGGCAACCTACCTCGACGATGACCGAAGCAAACAGCATGACACATTAACGCACATAAGGGGCTTCGCCATTTGGGCATGACACCGCGCCAGCGACGATGCGCTCACACCCGTTCGTTTTCCAGACTGCAGTCACAGGGGCCGTTTGCGGTGGGTTTCTTGGTTCCTGCCAGCTCACATCCGGGGTTTCAAACCCGCCATGGCCTGCCTTGGATCCTCTGCCAATGCATCTGGTTCGAGCCGGCTTATCAATCTGGCAACCTGCCTCGACGATGACCGAAGCAAACAGCATGACACATAAACGCGCATAAGGGGCTTCGCCATTTGGGCATGACACCGCGCCAGCGACGATGCGCTCACAACCGTTCGTTTTCCAGGCTGCAGTCACATGGGCCGTCTGGTGTGGGTTTCTTTGTTCCTGCTAGCTCGCATCAGGGGTTTCAATCCCGCCATGGCCTGCCTTAGATCCTTTGCCGCTGCAGCTGGTTCGAGCCGGCTCATCAATCTGGCAACCTACCTCGACGATGACGGAAACAAACACCATGACACATGAACGCGCATCAGGTGCTTAGCCATTTTGGCATGACACCGCGCCAGCGACGATGCGCTCACAACCTTTCGTTTTAAAGGCTGCCGTCACATGGGCCGTTTGGTGTGGGTTTCTTTGTTCCTGCTAGCTCGCATCAGGGGTTTCAATCCCGCCATGGCCTGCCTTAGATTCTCTGCCGCTGCAGCTGGTTCGAGCCGGCTCATCAATCTAGCAATCTACCTCGACGATGACCGAAGCAAACAGCATGGCATATAAACGCGCATAAGGGGATTCGCCACTTGGACATGACACGTGCCAGCGACGATGCGGTCACACCCGTTCGTTTTCCAGGCTGCAGTCACATTTGCCGTTTGGTGTGGGTTTCTTTGTTCTTGCCAGCTCGCATCAGGGGTTTCAAACCCGCCATGGCCTGTTTTGGATCCTCTGCCGCTGCATCTGGTTCAAGCCGCCTCATCAATCTGGCAACCTGCCTCGACGATGACCGAAGCAAACAGCATGGCATATAAACGCGCATAAGGGGCTTCGCCATTTGGGCATGACACCGTGACAGCGGCGATGCGCTCACAATCGTTCATTTTCCAGGCTGCAGTCACATGGGCCGTTTGGGGCGGGTTTCTTTGTTCCTGCCAGCTCGCATGAATGGTTTCAATCCCGACATGGCCTGCCTTTGATCCTCTGCCGCTGCATCTTGTTAAAGCCGGCTCATCAATCTGGCAACCTACCTCGACGATGACCGAAGCAAACAGCATGGCATATGAACGCGCATAAGGGGCTTCGCCATTTGGGAATGACACTGCGCCAGCGACGATGCGCTCACACCCGTTCGTTTTCCATGCTGCAGTCACATGGGCCGTTTGCGGTGGGTTTCTTGGTTCCTGCCAGCTCACATCAGTGGTTTCAATCCCGCCATGGCCTGCCTTGGGTCATCTGCCGCTCCATCTGGTTCAAGCCAACTCATCAATCTGGCAACCTACCTCGACGACGACCGAAACAAACACCATGACACATAAACGCGCATCAGGGTCTTAGCCATTTGGGCATGTCACCGCGCCAGCGACGATGCGCCCACAACCGTTCGTTTTCCAGGCTGCAGTCACATGGACCGTTTGCGGTGGGTTCCTTGGTTCCTGCCAGCTCACATCAGGGGATTCAAACCCGCCATGGCCTGCCGTGGATCCTCTGCCGATGCATCTGGTTCGAGCCGGCTCGTCAATCTGGCAACCTACCTCGACGATGACCGAAGCAAACAGCATGACACATAAACGCGCATCAGGGGCTTCGCAATTTGGGCATGACACCGCGCCAGCGACGGTGCGCTCTAACCCGTTCGTTTTCAACGCTGCAGTCACATGGGCCGTTTGCCATGGGTTTCTTGGTTCCTGCCAGCTCACATCAGGGGTTTCAATCCCGCCATTTCCTGCCTTGCATCCTCTGCCCCGGTATCTGGTTCAAGCCGGCTCATCAATCTGGCAACCTACCTCGACGATGACCGAAGCAAACACCATGGCACATAAACGCGCATCACGGGCTTCACCATTCGGGCATGACACCGCGCCAGCGACGATGCGCTCACATCCGTTCGTTTTCCAGGCTGCAGTCAAATGGGCCGTTTGCGGTGGGTTTCTTTGTTCCTGCCAGCTCACATCAGTGGTGTCAATCCCGCCATGGCCTGCCTTGCATCCTCTGCTGCTGCATCTGGTTCAAGCCGGCTCATCAATCTGGCAACCTACCTCGACGATGACCGAAGCAAACACCATGACACAAAAACGCGCATCAGGGGCTTCGCCATTTGGGCATGACACCGCGCCAGCGACGATGCGCTCACACCCGTTCGTTTTCCAGACTGCAGTCACAGGGGCCGTTTGCGGTGGGTTTCTTGGTTCCTGCAAACTCACATAAGGGGTTTCAAACCCGCCATGGCCTGCCTTGGATCCTCTGCCGATGCATCTGGTTCGAGCCGGCTCGTCAATCTGGCAACCTGCCTCGACGATGACCAAAGCAAACAGCATGACACATAAACGCGCATAAAGGGCTTCGCCATTTGGGCATGACACCGCGCCAGCGACGATGCGCTCACATCCGTTCGTTCTCCAGGCTGCAGTCACATGGACCGTTTGCGGTGGGTTCCTTGGTTCCTGCCAGCTCACATCAGGGGATTAAAACCCGCCAGGGGCTGCCTTGGATCCTCTGCCGATGCGTCTGGTTCGAGCCGGCTCATCAATCTGGCAACCTGCCTTGACGATGACCGAAGCAAACAGCATGACACATAAACGCGCATAAGGGGCTTCGCTATTTGGTCATGACACCGCGCCAGTGACGATGCGCCCACAACCGTTCGTTTTCCAGGCTGCAGTCACATGGGCCGTTTGGTGTGGGTTTCTTTGTTTCTGCTAGCTCGCATCAGGGGTTTCAATCCCGCCATGGCCTGCCTTAGATCCTCTGCCGCTGCAACTGGTTCAAGCCGGCTCATCAATCTGGCAACCTACCTCGACGATGACCGAAGCAAACACCATGACACATAAACGCGCATCAGGGGCTTCGCCATTTGGGCATGACACCGCGCCAGCGACGATGCGCTCACACCCGTTCGTTTTCCACGCTGCAGTCACATGGGCCGTTTGCGGTGGGTTTCTTGGTTACTGCGAGCTCACATCAGGGGTTTCAATCCCGCCATTTTCTGCCTTGGATCCTCTGCCGCGGTATCTGGTTCAAGCCGGCTCATCAATCTGGCAACCTACCTCGACGATGACCGAAGCAAACACCATGAAACAAACGCGCATCAGGGGCTTCGCCATTTGGGCATGACATCGCGCCAGCGACGACGTGCTTACGCCCGTTCGTTTTCCAGAATGCGGTCACAGGGGCCGTTTGCGGTGGGTTTCTTGGTTCCTGCCAGCTCACATCAGGGGTTTCAAACCCGCCATGGCCTGCCTTGGATCCTCTGCCGATGCATCTGGTTCGAGCCGGCCCATCAATCTGGCAACTTGCCTCGACGATGACCGAAGCAAACAGCATGACACATAAACGCGCATAAAGGGCTTCGCCATTTGGGCATGACACCGCGCCAGCGACGATGTGCTCACATCCGTTCGTTTTCCAGGCTGCAGTCACTAGGACCGTTTGCGGTGGGTTCCTTGGTTCCTGCCAGCTCACATCAGGGGATTCAAACCCGCCATGGCCTGCCTTGGATCCTCTGCCGATGCATCTGGTTCGAGCCGGCTCATCAATCTGGCAACCTACCTCGACGATGACCGAAGGAAACAGCATGACACATAAACGCGCATAAGGGGCTTCGCCATTTGGGCATGACACCGCGCCAGCGACGATGCGCCCACAACCGTTCGTTTTCCAGCCTGCAGTCACATGGGCCGTTTGGTGTGGGTTTCTTTGTTCCAGCTAGCTCGCATCAGGGGTTTCAATCCCGCCTTGGCCTGCCTTGGATCCTCTGCCGCTCCATCTAGTTATCGCCGGCTCATCAATCTGGCAGCCTACCTCGACGATGACCGAAGCAAACAGCATGGCATATAAACGCGCATCAGGGGCTTCGCCTTTGGGCATGCCACCGAGCCAGCGACGATACGCTCACAACCGTTCGTTTTCCAGGCTGAAGTCACATGGGCCGTTTGCGGTGGGTTTCTTGGTTCCTGCAAGCTCACATCAGGGGTTTCAATCCCGCCATGGCCTGCCTTGATCCTCTGCCGCTGCATCTGGTTCAAGCCGGCTCATCAATCTGGCAACCTACCTCGACGATGACCGAAGCAAACACCATGACACAAAAACGCGCATCAGGGGCTTCGCCATTTGGGCATGACACCGCGCCAGCGACGATGCGCTCACACCCGTTCGTTTTCCAGACTGCAGTCACAGGGGTCGTTTGCGGTGGGTTTCTTGGTTCCTGCCAGCTCACATCAGGGGTTTCAATCCCGCCATGGCCTGCCTTGGATCCTCTGCCGATGCATCTGGTTCGAGCCGGCTCATCAATCTGGCAAACTGCCTCGACGATGACCAAAGCAAACAGCATGAGACATAAACGCGCATAAAGGGCTTCGCCATTTGGGCATGACAACGCGCCAGCGACAATGCGCTCACATCCGTTCGTTCTCCAGGCTGCAGTCACATGGACCGTTTGTGGTCTGTTCCTTGGTTCCTGCCAGCTCACATCAGGGGATTCAAACCCGCCATGGCCTGCCTTGGATCCTCTGCCGATGCATCTGGTTCGAGCCGGCTCATCAATCTGGCAACCTACCTCGACGATGACCGAAACAAATACCATGACACATAAACGCGCATCAGGGGCTTCGCCAATTGGGCATGACACCACGCCAGCGACGATGCGCTCACAACCGTTCGTTTTCCAGGCTGCAGTCACAAGGGCCGTTTGCGGTGGGTTTCTTGGTTCCTGCCAGCTCACATCAGGGGTTTCAATCCCGCCATGGCCTGCCTTGATCCTCTGCCGATGCATCTGGTTCAAGCCGGCTCATCAATCTGGCAACCTACCACGACGATGACCGAAGCAAACATCATGACACAAAAACGCGCATCACGGGCTTCGCCATTTGGACATGACTCCGCGCCAGCAACGATGCGCTCACATCCGTTCGTTCTCCGGGCTGCAGTCACATGGACCGTTTGCGGTGGGTTCCTTGGTTCCTGCCAGCTCACATCAGGGGATTCAAACCCGCCATGGGCTGCCTTGGATCCTCTGCCGATGCGTCTGGTTCGAGCCGGCTCATCAATCTGGCAACCTACCTCGACGACGACCGAAGCAAACAGCATGACACATAAACGCGCATAAGGGGCTTCGCCATTTGGGCATGACACCGCGCCAGCGACGATGCGCTCACAACCGTTCGTTTTCCAGGCAGCAGTCACATGGGCCGTTTGCGGTGGGTTTCTTGGTTCCTGCCAGCTCACATCAGGGGTTTCAATCCCGCCATTTTCTGCCTTGGATCCTCTGCCGCGGTATCTGGTTCAAGCCGGCTCATTAATCTGGCAACCTACCTCGACGATGACCGAAGCAAACAACACATAAACGCGCATCAGGGGCTTCGCCATTTGGGCATGACACCGCGCCAGCGACGACGTGCTCACACCCGTTCGTTTTCCAGACTGCGGTCACAGGGGCCGTTTGCGGTGGGTTTCTTGGTTCCTGCCAGCTCACATCAGGAGTTTCAATCCCGCCATAGCCTGCCTTGGATCCTCTGCCGCGGTATCTGGTTCAAGCCGGCTCATCAATCTGGCAACTTGCCTCGACGATGACCGAAGCAAACAGCATGACACATAAACGCGCATAAAGGGCTTCGCCATTTGGTCATGACACCGCGCCAGCGACGATGCGCTCACATCCGTTGGTTTTCCAGGCTGCAGTCACTAGGACCGTTCGCGGTGGGTTCCTTGGTTCCTGCCAGCTCACATCAGGGGATTCAAACCCGCCATGGCCTGCCTTGGATCCTCTGCCGATGCATCTGGTTCGAGCCGGCTCATTAATCTGGCAACCTACCTCGACGATGACCGAAGCAAACAACACATAAACGCGCATCAGGGGCTTCGCCATTTGGGCATGACACCGCGCCAGCGACTACGTGCTCACACCCGTTCGTTTTCCAGACTGCGGTCACAGGGGCCGTTTGCGGTGGGTTTCTTGGTTCCTGCCAGCTCACATCAGGGGTTTCAATCCCGCCATAGCCTGCCTTGGATCCTCTGCCGATGCATCTGGTTCAAGCCGGCTCATCAATCTGGCAACTTGCCTCGACGATGACCGAAGCAAACAGCATGACACATAAACGCGCATAAAGGGCTTCGCCATTTGGTCATGACACCGCGCCAGCGACGATGCGCTCACATCCGTTGGTTTTCCAGGCTGCAGTCACTAGGACCGTTCGCGGTGGGTTCCTTGGTTCCTGCCAGCTCACATCAGGGGATTCAAACCCGCCATGGCCTGCCTTGGATCCTCTGCCGATGCATCTGGTTCGAGCCGGCTCATTAATCTGGCAACCTACCTCGACGATGACCGAAGCAAACAACACATAAACGCGCATCAGGGGCTTCGCCATTTGGGCATGACACCGCGCCAGCGACTACGTGCTCACACCCGTTCGTTTTCCAGACTGCGGTCACAGGGGCCGTTTGCGGTGGGTTTCTTGGTTCCTGCCAGCTCACATCAGGGGTTTCAATCCCGCCATAGCCTGCCTTGGATCCTCTGCCGATGCATCTGGTTCGAGCCGGCTCATCAATCTGGCAACCTACCTCGACGATGACCGAAGGAAACAGCATGACACATAAACGCGCATAATGGGCTTCGCCATTTGGGCATGACACCGCGCCAGCGACGATGCGCCCACAACCGTTCGTTTTCCAGGCTGCAGTCACATGGGCCGTTTGGTGTGGGTTTCTTTGTTCCAGCTAGCTCGCATCAGGGGTTTCAATCCCGCCTTGGCCTGCCTTGGATCCTCTGCCGCTGCATCTAGTTAAAGCCGGCTCATCAATCTGGCAACCTACCTCGACGATGACCGAAACAAACAGCATGACACATAAACGCGCATCAGGGGCTTCGCCATTTGGGCATGACACCGCGCCAGCGACGATGCGCTCACACCCGTTCGTTTTCCAGACTGCAGTCACAGGGGCCGTTTGCGGTGGGTTTCTTGGTTCCTGCCAGCTCACATCAGGGGTTTCAAACCCGCCATGGCCTGCCTTGGAACCTCTGCCGATGCATCTGGTTCGAGCCGGCTCATCAATCTGGCAACCTGCCTCGACGATGACCGAAGCAAACAGCATGACACATAAACGCGCATAAGAGGGCTTCGCCATTTGGGCATGACACCGCGCCAGCGACGATGCGCTCACATCCGTTCGTTCTCCAGGCTGCAGTCACATGGGCCGTTTGCGGTGGGTTCCTTGGTTCCTGCCAGCTCACATCAGGGGTTTCAAACCCGCCATGGCCTGCCTTGGATCCTCTGCCGATGCATCTGGTTCGAGCCGGCTCATCAATCTGGCAACCTACCTCGACGATGACCGAAGCAAACAGCATGACACATAAACGCGCATAAGGGGCTTCGCCATTTGGGCATGACACCGCGCCAGCGACGATGCGCTCACATCCGTTCGTTTTCCAGGCTGCAGTCACTATGGACCGTTCGCGGTGGGTTCCTTGGTTCCTGCCAGCTCACATCAGGGGATTCAAACCCGCCATGGCCTGCCTTGGATCCTCTGCCGATGCATCTGGTTCGAGCCGGCTCATCAATCTGGCAACCTACCTCGACGATGACCGAAGCAAACAGCATGGCATATAAACGCGCATCAGGGGCTTCGCCTTTGGGCATGCCACCGCGCCAGCGACGATACGCTCACACCCGTTCGCTTTCCAGGCTGCAGTCACATGGGCCGTTTGCGGTGGGTTTCTTGGTTCTTGCCAGCTCACATCAGGGGTTTCAATCCCGCCATGGCCTGCCTTGATCCTCTGCCGCTGCATCTGGTTCAAGCCGGCTCATCAATCTGGCAACCTACCTCGACGATGACCGAAACAAACAGCATGACACATAAACGCGCATCAGGGGCTTCGCCATTTGGGCATGACACCGCGCCAGCGACGATGCGCTCACACCCGTTCGTTTTCCACGCTGCAGTCACATGGGCCGTTTGCGGTGGGTTTCTTGGTTCCTGCCAGCTCACATCAGGGGTTTCAATCCCGCCATTTTCGTGCCTTGGATCCTCTGCCGCGGTATCTGATTCGAGCCGGCTCATCAATCTGGCAACCTACCTCGACGATGACCGAAGCAAACAGCATGACACATAAACGCGCATCAGGGGATTCGCCATTTGGGCATGACACTGTTCCAGCGGCGATGCGCTCACACCCGTTCATTTTCCAGGCTGCAGTCACATGGGCCGTTTGGGGTGGGTTTCTTTGTTCCTGCAGCTCGCATGAATGGTTTCAATCCCGGCATGGCCTGCCTTGGATCCTCTGCCGCTGCATCTAGTTAAAGCCGGCTCATCAATCTGGCAACCAACCTCGACGATGACCGAAGCAAACAGCATGGCATATAAATGCGCATAAGGGGCTTCGCCATTTGGGCATGACACGTGCCAGCGACGATGCGCTCACACCCGTTCGTTTCCCAGGCTGCAGTCACATGGGCCGTTTGGTGTGGGTTTCTTTGTTCTTGCCAGCTCGCATCAGTGGTTTCAAACCGGCCATGGCCTGTTTTGGACCCTCTGCCGCTGTATCTGGTTCAAGCCGGCTCATCAATCTGGCAACCTGCCTCGACGATGACCGAATCAAACACCATGACACATAAACGCGCATCAGAGGCTTCGCCATTTGGGCATGACACCGCGCCAGCGACGATGCGCTCACATCCGTTCGTTCTCCAGGCTGCAGTCACATGGACCGTTTGCGGTGGGTTCCTTGGTTCCTGCCAGCTCACATCAGGGGATTCAAACCCGCCATGGGCTGCCTTGGATCCTCTGCCGATGTGTCTGGTTCGAGCCGGCTCATCAATCTGGCAACCTACCTCGACGATGACCGAAGCAAACAGCATGACACATAAACGCGCATAAGGGGCTTCGCCATTTGGTCATGACACCGCGCCAGCGACGATGCGCTCACATCCGTTCGTTTTCCAGGCTGCAGTCACTAGGACCGTTCGCGGTGGGTTCCTTGGTTCCTGCCAGCTCACATCAGGGGATTCAAACCCGCCATGGCCTGCCTTGGATCCTCTGCCGATGCATCTGGTTCGAGCCGGCTCATTAATCTGGCAACCTACCTCGACGATGACCGAAGCAAACAACACATAAACGCGCATCAGGGGCTTCGCCATTTGGGCATGACACCGCGCCAGCGACGACGTGCTCACACCCGTTCGTTTTCCAGACTGCGGTCACAGGGGCCGTTTGCGGTGGGTTTCTTGGTTCCTGCCAGCTCACATCAGGGGTTTCAATCCCGCCATAGCCTGCCTTGGATCCTCTGCCGATGCATCTGGTTCGAGCCGGCTCATCAATCTGGCAACCTACCTCGACGATGACCGAAGCAAACAGCATGACACATAAACGCGCATCAGGGGATTCGCCATTTGGGCATGACACCGTTCCAGCGGCGATGCGCTCACACCCGTTCATTTTCCAGGCTGCAGTCACATGGGCCGTTTGGGGTGGGTTTCTTTGTTCCTGCAGCTCGCATGAATGGTTTCAATCCCGGCATGGCCTGCCTTGGATCCTCTGCCGCTGCATCTAGTTAAAGCCGGCTCATCAATCTGGCAACCAACCTCGACGATGACCGAAGCAAACAGCATGGCATATAAATGCGCATAAGGGGCTTCGCCATTTGGGCATGACACGTGCCAGCGACGATGCGCTCACACCCGTTCGTTTCCCAGGCTGCAGTCACATGGGCCGTTTGGTGTGGGTTTCTTTGTTCTTGCCAGCTCGCATCAGTGGTTTCAAACCGGCCATGGCCTGTTTTGGACCCTCTGCCGCTGTATCTGGTTCAAGCCGGCTCATCAATCTGGCAACCTGCCTCGACGATGACCGAATCAAACACCATGACACATAAACGCGCATCAGAGGCTTCGCCATTTGGACATGACACCGCGCCAGCGACGATGCGCTCACACCCGTTCGTTTTCCAGACTGCAGTCACAGGGGCCGTTTGCGGTGGGTTTCTTGGTTCCTGCAAACTCACATCAGGGGTTTCAAACCCGCCATGGCCTGCCTTGGAACCTCTGCCGATGCATCTGGTTCGAGCCGGCTTGTCAATCTGGCAACCTGCTTCGACGATGACCAAAGCAAACAGCATGACACATAAACGCGCATAAAGGGCTTCGCCATTTGGGCATGACACCGCGCCAGCGACGATGCGCTCACAACCGTTCGTTTTCCAGGCAGCAGTCACATGGGCCGTTTGCGGTGGGTTTCTTGGTTCCTGCCACCTCACATCAGGGGTTTCAATCCCGCGATGGCCTGCCTTGGGTCCTCTGCCGCTGCATCTGGTTCGAGCCGGCTCATCAATCTGGCAATCTGCCTCGACGATGACCGAAGCAAACACCATGAAACATAAACGCGCATCAGGGGCCTAGCCATTTGGGCATGACACCGCGCCAGCGACGATGCGCCCACAACCGTTCGTTTTCCAGGCTGCAGTCACAGGGGCTGTTTGTGGTGGGTTTTTAGGTTCCTGCCAGCTCACATCAGTGGTTTCAATCCCGCCGTGGCCTTCTTGGATCCCCGGCCGCTGAACCTGGTTCAAGCCGGCTCATCAATCTGGCAACCTACCTCGACGATGACCGAAGCAAACACCATGACACAAAAACGCGCATCAGGGGCTTCGCCATTTGGGCATGACACCGCGCCAGCGACGATGCGCTCACACCCGTTCGTTTTCCAGACTGCAGTCACAGGGGCCGTTTGCGGTGGGTTTCTTGGTTCCTGCCAGCTCACATCAGGGGTTTATATCCCGCCATGGCCTGCCTTGGATCCTCTGCCGATGCATCTGGTGCGAGCCGACTCATCAATCTGGCAACCTGCCTCGACGATGACCAAAGCAAACAGCATGACACATAAACCCGCATAAAGGGCTTCGCCATTTGGGCATGACACCGCGCCAGCGACGATGCGCTCACATCCGTTCGTTCTCCAGGCTGCAGTCACATGGACCGTTTGTGGTCTGTTCCTTGGTTCCTGCCAGCTCACATCAGGGGATTCAAACCCGCCATGGCCTGCCTTGGATCCTCTGCCGATGCAACTGGTTCGAGCCGGCTCATCAATCTGGCAACCTACCTCGACGATGACCGAAGCAAACACCATGACACATAAACGCGCATCAGGGGCTTCGCCAATTGGGCATGACACCACGCCAGCGACGATGCGCTCACACCCGTTCGCTTTCCAGGCTGCAGTCACATGGGCCGTTTGCGGTGGGTTTCTTGGTTCTTGCCAGCTCACATCAGGGGTTTCAATCCCGCCATGGCCTGCCTTGATCCTCTGCCGCTGCATCTGGTTCAAGCCGGCTCATCAATCTGGCAACCTACCTCGACGATGACCGAAACAAACAGCATGACACATAAACGCGCATCAGGGGCTTCGCCATTTGGGCATGACACCGCGCCAGCGACGATGCGCTCACACCCGTTCGTTTTCCACGCTGCAGTCACATGGGCCGTTTGCGGTGGGTTTCTTGGTTCCTGCCAGCTCACATCAGGGGTTTCAATCCCGCCATTTTCGTGCCTTGGATCCTCTGCCGCGGTATCTGATTCGAGCCGGCTCATCAATCTGGCAACCTACCTCGACGATGACCGAAGCAAACAGCATGACACATAAACGCGCATCAGGGGATTCGCCATTTGGGCATGACACCGCGCCAGCGACGATGCGCCCACAACCGTTCGTTTTCCAGCCTGCAGTCACATGGGCCGTTTGGTGTGGGTTTCTTTGTTCCAGCTAGCTCGCATCAGGGGTTTCAATCCCGCCTTGGCCTGCCTTGGATCCTCTGCCGCTGCATCTAGTTATCGCCGGCTCATCAATCTGGCAGCCTACCTCGACGATGACCGAAGCAAACAGCATGGCATATAAACGCGCATCAGGGGCTTCGCCTTTGGGCATGCCACCGAGCCAGCGACGATACGCTCACAACCGTTCGTTTTCCAGGCTGCAGTCACATGGGCCGTTTGCGGTGGGTTTCTTGGTTCCTGCAAGCTCACATCAGGGGTTTCAATCCCGCCATGGCCTGCCTTGATCCTCTGCCGCTGCATCTGGTTCAAGCCGGCTCATCAATCTGGCAACCTACCTCGACGATGACCGAAGCAAACACCATGACACAAAAACGCGCATCAGGGGCTTCGCCATTTGGGCATGACACCGCGCCAGCGACGATGCGCTCACACCCGTTCGTTTTCCAGACTGCAGTCACAGGGGTCGTTTGCGGTGGGTTTCTTGGTTCCTGCCAGCTCACATCAGGGGTTTCAATCCCGCCATGGCCTGCCTTGGATCCTCTGCCGATGCATCTGGTTCGAGCCGGCTCATCAATCTGGCAAACTGCCTCGACGATGACCAAAGCAAACAGCATGAGACATAAACGCGCATAAAGGGCTTCGCCATTTGGGCATGACAACGCGCCAGCGACAATGCGCTCACATCCGTTCGTTCTCCAGGCTGCAGTCACATGGACCGTTTGTGGTCTGTTCCTTGGTTCCTGCCAGCTCACATCAGGGGATTCAAACCCGCCATGGCCTGCCTTGGATCCTCTGCCGATGCATCTGGTTCGAGCCGGCTCATCAATCTGGCAACCTACCTCGACGATGACCGAAGCAAATACCATGACACATAAACGCGCATCAGGGGCTTCGCCAATTGGGCATGACACCACGCCAGCGACGATGCGCTCACAACCGTTCGTTTTCCAGGCTGCAGTCACAAGGGCCGTTTGCGGTGGGTTTCTTGGTTCCTGCCAGCTCACATCAGGGGTTTCAATCCCGCCATGGCCTGCCTTGATCCTCTGCCGATGCATCTGGTTCAAGCCGGCTCATCAATCTGGCAACCTACCACGACGATGACCGAAGCAAACATCATGACACAAAAACGCGCATCACGGGCTTCGCCATTTGGACATGACTCCGCGCCAGCAACGATGCGCTCACATCCGTTCGTTCTCCGGGCTGCAGTCACATGGACCGTTTGCGGTGGGTTCCTTGGTTCCTGCCAGCTCACATCAGGGGATTCAAACCCGCCATGGGCTGCCTTGGATCCTCTGCCGATGCGTCTGGTTCGAGCCGGCTCATCAATCTGGCAACCTACCTCGACGACGACCGAAGCAAACAGCATGACACATAAACGCGCATAAGGGGCTTCGCCATTTGGGCATGACACCGCGCCAGCGACGATGCGCTCACAACCGTTCGTTTTCCAGGCAGCAGTCACATGGGCCGTTTGCGGTGGGTTTCTTGGTTCCTGCCAGCTCACATCAGGGGTTTCAATCCCGCCATTTTCTGCCTTGGATCCTCTGCCGCGGTATCTGGTTCAAGCCGGCTCATTAATCTGGCAACCTACCTCGACGATGACCGAAGCAAACAACACATAAACGCGCATCAGGGGCTTCGCCATTTGGGCATGACACCGCGCCAGCGACGACGTGCTCACACCCGTTCGTTTTCCAGACTGCGGTCACAGGGGCCGTTTGCGGTGGGTTTCTTGGTTCCTGCCAGCTCACATCAGGGGTTTCAATCCCGCCATAGCCTGCCTTGGATCCTCTGCCGCGGTATCTGGTTCAAGCCGGCTCATCAATCTGGCAACTTGCCTCGACGATGACCGAAGCAAACAGCATGACACATAAACGCGCATAAAGGGCTTCGCCATTTGGTCATGACACCGCGCCAGCGACGATGCGCTCACATCCGTTGGTTTTCCAGGCTGCAGTCACTAGGACCGTTCGCGGTGGGTTCCTTGGTTCCTGCCAGCTCACATCAGGGGATTCAAACCCGCCATGGCCTGCCTTGGATCCTCTGCCGATGCATCTGGTTCGAGCCGGCTCATTAATCTGGCAACCTACCTCGACGATGACCGAAGCAAACAACACATAAACGCGCATCAGGGGCTTCGCCATTTGGGCATGACACCGCGCCAGCGACTACGTGCTCACACCCGTTCGTTTTCCAGACTGCGGTCACAGGGGCCGTTTGCGGTGGGTTTCTTGGTTCCTGCCAGCTCACATCAGGGGTTTCAATCCCGCCATAGCCTGCCTTGGATCCTCTGCCGATGCATCTGGTTCAAGCCGGCTCATCAATCTGGCAACTTGCCTCGACGATGACCGAAGCAAACAGCATGACACATAAACGCGCATAAAGGGCTTCTCATTTGGTCATGACACCGCGCCAGCGACGATGCGCTCACATCCGTTGGTTTTCCAGGCTGCAGTCACTAGGACCGTTCGCGGTGGGTTCCTTGGTTCCTGCCAGCTCACATCAGGGGATTCAAACCCGCCATGGCCTGCCTTGGATCCTCTGCCGATGCATCTGGTTCGAGCCGGCTCATTAATCTGGCAACCTACCTCGACGATGACCGAAGCAAACAACACATAAACGCGCATCAGGGGCTTCGCCATTTGGGCATGACACCGCGCCAGCGACTACGTGCTCACACCCGTTCGTTTTCCAGACTGCGGTCACAGGGGCCGTTTGCGGTGGGTTTCTTGGTTCCTGCCAGCTCACATCAGGGGTTTCAATCCCGCCATAGCCTGCCTTGGATCCTCTGCCGATGCATCTGGTTCGAGCCGGCTCATCAATCTGGCAACCTACCTCGACGATGACCGAAGGAAACAGCATGACACATAAACGCGCATAATGGGCTTCGCCATTTGGGCATGACACCGCGCCAGCGACGATGCGCCCACAACCGTTCGTTTTCCAGGCTGCAGTCACATGGGCCGTTTGGTGTGGGTTTCTTTGTTCCAGCTAGCTCGCATCAGGGGTTTCAATCCCGCCTTGGCCTGCCTTGGATCCTCTGCCGCTGCATCTAGTTAAAGCCGGCTCATCAATCTGGCAACCTACCTCGACGATGACCGAAACAAACAGCATGACACATAAACGCGCATCAGGGGCTTCGCCATTTGGGCATGACACCGCGCCAGCGACGATGCGCTCACACCCGTTCGTTTTCCACGCTGCAGTCACATGGGCCGTTTGCGGTGGGTTTCTTGGTTCCTGCCAGCTCACATCAGGGGTTTCAATCCCGCCATTTTCGTGCCTTGGATCCTCTGCCGCGGTATCTGATTCGAGCCGGCTCATCAATCTGGCAACCTACCTCGACGATGACCGAAGCAAACAGCATGACACATAAACGCGCATCAGGGGATTCGCCATTTGGGCATGACACCGTTCCAGCGGCGATGCGCTCACACCCGTTCATTTTCCAGGCTGCAGTCACATGGGCCGTTTGGGGTGGGTTTCTTTGTTCCTGCAGCTCGCATGAATGGTTTCAATCCCGGCATGGCCTGCCTTGGATCCTCTGCCGCTGCATCTAGTTAAAGCCGGCTCATCAATCTGGCAACCAACCTCGACGATGACCGAAGCAAACAGCATGGCATATAAATGCGCATAAGGGGCTTCGCCATTTGGGCATGACACGTGCCAGCGACGATGCGCTCACACCCGTTCGTTTCCCAGGCTGCAGTCACATGGGCCGTTTGGTGTGGGTTTCTTTGTTCTTGCCAGCTCGCATCAGTGGTTTCAAACCGGCCATGGCCTGTTTTGGACCCTCTGCCGCTGTATCTGGTTCAAGCCGGCTCATCAATCTGGCAACCTGCCTCGACGATGACCGAATCAAACACCATGACACATAAACGCGCATCAGAGGCTTCGCCATTTGGACATGACACCGCGCCAGCGACGATGCGCTCACACCCGTTCGTTTTCCAGACTGCAGTCACAGGGGCCGTTTGCGGTGGGTTTCTTGGTTCCTGCAAACTCACATCAGGGGTTTCAAACCCGCCATGGCCTGCCTTGGAACCTCTGCCGATGCATCTGGTTCGAGCCGGCTTGTCAATCTGGCAACCTGCCTCGACGATGACCAAAGCAAACAGCATGTCACATAAACGCGCATAAAGGGCTTCGCCATTTGGGCATGACACCGCGCCAGCGACGATGCGCTCACATCCGTTCGTTCTCCAGGCTGCAGTCACATGGACCGTTTGCGGTGGGTTCCTTGGTTCCTGCCAGCTCACATCAGGGGATTCAAACCCGCCATGGGCTGCCTTGGATCCTCTGCCGATGCGTCTGGTTCGAGCCGGCTCATCAATCTGGCAACCTACCTCGACGATGACCGAAGCAAACAGCATGACACATAAACGCGCATAAGGGGCTTCGCCATTTGGGCATGACACCGCGCCAGCGACGATGCGCTCACATCCGTTCGTTTTCCAGGCTGCAGTCACTAGGACCGTTCGCGGTGGGTTCCTTGGTTCCTGCCAGCTCACATCAGGGGATTCAAACCCGCCATGGCCTGCCTTGGATCCTCTGCCGATGCATCTGGTTCGAGCCGGCTCATTAATCTGGCAACCTACCTCGACGATGACCGAAGCAAACAGCATGGCATATAAACGCGCATCAGGGGCTTCGCCTTTGGGCATGCCACCGCGCCAGCGACGATACGCTCACACCCGTTCGCTTTCCAGGCTGCAGTCACATGGGCCGTTTGCGGTGGGTTTCTTGGTTCTTGCCAGCTCACATCAGGGGTTTCAATCCCGCCATGGCCTGCCTTGATCCTCTGCCGCTGCATCTGGTTCAAGCCGGCTCATCAATCTGGCAACCTACCTCGACGATGACCGAAACAAACAGCATGACACATAAACGCGCATCAGGGGCTTCGCCATTTGGGCATGACACCGCGCCAGCGACGATGCGCTCACACCCGTTCGTTTTCCACGCTGCAGTCACATGGGCCGTTTGCGGTGGGTTTCTTGGTTCCTGCCAGCTCACATCAGGGGTTTCAATCCCGCCATTTTCGTGCCTTGGATCCTCTGCCGCGGTATCTGATTCGAGCCGGCTCATCAATCTGGCAACCTACCTCGACGATGACCGAAGCAAACAGCATGACACATAAACGCGCATCAGGGGATTCGCCATTTGGGCATGACACCGTTCCAGCGGCGATGCGCTCACACCCGTTCATTTTCCAGGCTGCAGTCACATGGGCCGTTTGGGGTGGGTTTCTTTGTTCCTGCAGCTCGCATGAATGGTTTCAATCCCGGCATGGCCTGCCTTGGATCCTCTGCCGCTGCATCTAGTTAAAGCCGGCTCATCAATCTGGCAACCAACCTCGACGATGACCGAAGCAAACAGCATGGCATATAAATGCGCATAAGGGGCTTCGCCATTTGGGCATGACACGTGCCAGCGACGATGCGCTCACACCCGTTCGTTTCCCAGGCTGCAGTCACATGGGCCGTTTGGTGTGGGTTTCTTTGTTCTTGCCAGCTCGCATCAGTGGTTTCAAACCGGCCATGGCCTGTTTTGGACCCTCTGCCGCTGTATCTGGTTCAAGCCGGCTCATCAATCTGGCAACCTGCCTCGACGATGACCGAATCAAACACCATGACACATAAACGCGCATCAGAGGCTTCGCCATTTGGGCATGACACCGCGCCAGCGACGATGCGCTCACATCCGTTCGTTCTCCAGGCTGCAGTCACATGGACCGTTTGCGGTGGGTTCCTTGGTTCCTGCCAGCTCACATCAGGGGATTCAAACCCGCCATGGGCTGCCTTGGATCCTCTGCCGATGTGTCTGGTTCGAGCCGGCTCATCAATCTGGCAACCTACCTCGACGATGACCGAAGCAAACAGCATGACACATAAACGCGCATAAGGGGCTTCGCCATTTGGTCATGACACCGCGCCAGCGACGATGCGCTCACATCCGTTCGTTTTCCAGGCTGCAGTCACTAGGACCGTTCGCGGTGGGTTCCTTGGTTCCTGCCAGCTCACATCAGGGGATTCAAACCCGCCATGGCCTGCCTTGGATCCTCTGCCGATGCATCTGGTTCGAGCCGGCTCATTAATCTGGCAACCTACCTCGACGATGACCGAAGCAAACAACACATAAACGCGCATCAGGGGCTTCGCCATTTGGGCATGACACCGCGCCAGCGACGACGTGCTCACACCCGTTCGTTTTCCAGACTGCGGTCACAGGGGCCGTTTGCGGTGGGTTTCTTGGTTCCTGCCAGCTCACATCAGGGGTTTCAATCCCGCCATAGCCTGCCTTGGATCCTCTGCCGATGCATCTGGTTCGAGCCGGCTCATCAATCTGGCAACCTACCTCGACGATGACCGAAGCAAACAGCATGACACATAAACGCGCATCAGGGGATTCGCCATTTGGGCATGACACCGTTCCAGCGGCGATGCGCTCACACCCGTTCATTTTCCAGGCTGCAGTCACATGGGCCGTTTGGGGTGGGTTTCTTTGTTCCTGCAGCTCGCATGAATGGTTTCAATCCCGGCATGGCCTGCCTTGGATCCTCTGCCGCTGCATCTAGTTAAAGCCGGCTCATCAATCTGGCAACCAACCTCGACGATGACCGAAGCAAACAGCATGGCATATAAATGCGCATAAGGGGCTTCGCCATTTGGGCATGACACGTGCCAGCGACGATGCGCTCACACCCGTTCGTTTCCCAGGCTGCAGTCACATGGGCCGTTTGGTGTGGGTTTCTTTGTTCTTGCCAGCTCGCATCAGTGGTTTCAAACCGGCCATGGCCTGTTTTGGACCCTCTGCCGCTGTATCTGGTTCAAGCCGGCTCATCAATCTGGCAACCTGCCTCGACGATGACCGAATCAAACACCATGACACATAAACGCGCATCAGAGGCTTCGCCATTTGGACATGACACCGCGCCAGCGACGATGCGCTCACACCCGTTCGTTTTCCAGACTGCAGTCACAGGGGCCGTTTGCGGTGGGTTTCTTGGTTCCTGCAAACTCACATCAGGGGTTTCAAACCCGCCATGGCCTGCCTTGGAACCTCTGCCGATGCATCTGGTTCGAGCCGGCTTGTCAATCTGGCAACCTGCTTCGACGATGACCAAAGCAAACAGCATGACACATAAACGCGCATAAAGGGCTTCGCCATTTGGGCATGACACCGCGCCAGCGACGATGCGCTCACAACCGTTCGTTTTCCAGGCAGCAGTCACATGGGCCGTTTGCGGTGGGTTTCTTGGTTCCTGCCACCTCACATCAGGGGTTTCAATCCCGCGATGGCCTGCCTTGGGTCCTCTGCCGCTGCATCTGGTTCGAGCCGGCTCATCAATCTGGCAATCTGCCTCGACGATGACTGAAGCAAACACCATGAAACATAAACGCGCATCAGGGGCCTAGCCATTTGGGCATGACACCGCGCCAGCGACGATGCGCCCACAACCGTTCGTTTTCCAGGCTGCAGTCACAGGGGCTGTTTGTGGTGGGTTTTTAGGTTCCTGCCAGCTCACATCAGTGGTTTCAATCCCGCCGTGGCCTTCTTGGATCCCCGGCCGCTGAATCTGGTTCAAGCCGGCTCATCAATCTGGCAACCTACCTCGACGATGACCGAAGCAAACACCATGACACAAAAACGCGCATCAGGGGCTTCGCCATTTGGGCATGACACCGCGCCAGCGACGATGCGCTCACACCCGTTCGTTTTCCAGACTGCAGTCACAGGGGCCGTTTGCGGTGGGTTTCTTGGTTCCTGCCAGCTCACATCAGGGGTTTATATCCCGCCATGGCCTGCCTTGGATCCTCTGCCGATGCATCTGGTGCGAGCCGACTCATCAATCTGGCAACCTGCCTCGACGATGACCAAAGCAAACAGCATGACACATAAACCCGCATAAAGGGCTTCGCCATTTGGGCATGACACCGCGCCAGCGACGATGCGCTCACATCCGTTCGTTCTCCAGGCTGCAGTCACATGGACCGTTTGTGGTCTGTTCCTTGGTTCCTGCCAGCTCACATCAGGGGATTCAAACCCGCCATGGCCTGCCTTGGATCCTCTGCCGATGCAACTGGTTCGAGCC
>JARKHS020033805.1:0-60788 GCA_030143305.2 Amblyomma americanum
CAAATGCAAATGATGTCTCGTGTTTCATACGAGTACCCTTGTTGACAAGAAGACTGTCTGGGAAAAAGAGTTGGCTTTGGTTTGGTTTCTGGGGTTTAACGTCGCAGAGCGACTCAGGCTATGAGAGAGGCCCTAGTGAAGGGCTCCGGAAATTTCGACCACCTGAGGTTCTTTAACGTGCATTGACATCGCACAGTACACGGGCCTCTAGAATTTCGCCTCAATCGAAATTCGACCACCGCGGCCGGGATCGAACTCGCGTGCTTCGGGTTTGCAGCCGAGCGCCATAACCACTGAGCCACCAACTCGCCGGTAAAGATATCGAACGAGCTCGAACTATAAACGGTGTTCAACATATCGCCTGATCATATTTATTCTATTAACAGCTTGGTGCACAAGATAACGAACTGTTCATTTCTCTAGTAATGCAATCGATCTCATTTATTTCGGACAAGAGTGCAGTGGCGCGTCCACCTGCCGCTGAGAGAAGGTTCCAGCGGACAATCTTTTGAGCCACCGGTGTAACACATTCAAAAGTGGGTCATAGATGCCGTTAGAAGCGTCCTTTTAAATCGGTCTCGACCAGTTTATACACATGTTTAGGGCGGTTTAGGGCCCAGATCGTCGAAATTTCTGGAGCCCTTCACTACGGCGTCCCTCATAGCCCGAGTCGCTTTGGGGCGTTAAACCTTCATAAACCATGAAACGAAAACGATATCTTATACCACCAATTTAAGGCAGGTCACAGATTCGCTTTACAATTTTAACTTCCTTTTTTTTTCTTGTAGATCAACTAAGGTTATGAATACGGCAGCTTATCGACTGTTATCCCCGACTGCGTCTTTTTTCTATGGCGAATTCACTTTGACGCTCTTGCTCAAGATCTCACATCATTTCTCATGATTCCAGAACGTGTTCCTTTCTTTAATGCAAAAAGTGCATATCAACCACGTGAGAAGCTTCTCTGGCGACGATAGAATGCAGGCGTTTTCAATCGCGGGACATTAAATTTATGTCGTGTTCCTGTGCACCATGTTACTCCTAAAATAAATTCGTTGAACCGGTGTTGTTAACGACGTCCACCTCTCGAGTGTCTCGCATCTTGAACGGACATTACAGCTTTTCAAAACATTCATTTTATTCCCCGCTTCTTTTTCCACACCACCGGAGGGCCTCAAGGCAGTGGCTTGTCTATCATTATCCTCGGCTCGGTCCTTTTCTGCGTGGCGATATTCTGGATTTGGTGCACACGCTCTAAAAGCCTGCAAATGCAGAAAATGGACTGCCGACAATGCCCAGGACTGACAGAATGGTGGCAAGGGGAAGGCGTTGTTCTTATAACCGACTCGAAGGTCTAGCCGAATATGCGCCCGATGTCTGCCTCGGCCATCTACTTTTATTTCCTCTACCCTAGCTGCTCGGAACACGACCACGGAAGCAACGGTGGAGGTGCTTTCTAGCTACCACGCCTCACGGGTGGCGTCGGATGGCGTCGTCCGGTCTTCCTTTGGCAGCCGTCGCATTCTCGTCCAACCTTTTTTCTGCTTCCTTTCAAGCTCCGCTCTCAGCCAGTTATCGGGGGACGCCGTGTCGAGCTGAGGACCAGCTGACGCCTCCTCGGGCAAAAAGAGAAAACAGGGGCGGTGGGGGGGGGATACTCTTTTGACTCGCGAGGCGTGGGAAGCTGGCTGCGTGGGCGTCCGCTCGACGTGTTTGTGTGCGGAGGCAGGCGTTGATGCCCAGGGATCCGCGAGCTGTGTCAGCAAAGGGAGCTGCACAAGCTGGTTGAAGAAGGTGCATGAAAGAAAGTTGAGAGGATGCTAACTGAACCAATGAGCCTAGCAGGTTGACTACTCTCGTGTATCGGTATGCAGACGATGCTTGGTTAGTGGAATTGACAGTGAATTGGCGTTGATAACTGGTAAGGGTGAAGAATAGTCAGAGAGCTTTTCGAAACTCGACTACACCTGAATCATGTATAAACGTCGCTAGAAGTCAATGCTTATATTCTTCTGTCTCCCCGTAACGTGAGCTGAGCTACACTGCAATTTAAGCTACACTAAGAATGCTTGCGCCTTCGTGTATGTCACATATACCTGACTGGTTTACTCTTCTTAGCCAGTATTTACGTGAACATGTTTTACATTTTCCAGCATTAGAAGCTTGCTATTGGTTGCAGTGAAGCAATTCTCTGAAGATGACTTTCTGTTACCGAAACGTTTTCCGAAACAAAACATCAGGCATTTTACGCACGGCGCAGTTCTGGGCCAGTGTATGCACATGCTCAAGGGTAAAAAAGAGCCGCTACAGGAACAGGACGTCGGAAGGAAAGTGAACAGGACGAGCCTCGAAAGATTGCAGAGCTCTGAGCCTGGGAATTGTTGCTATGCCGTTTTCACGGATGTCTTTGAATGACATGTTAACAAACGCCACGATGTCTGCTGGCTGTGAGCGCCGTGATATAGAGGCAAGTATTCAGGGTGATTGAAATCCAGTAGGAGTGCGTATATTAGTGAGTGCTGTTAAAATTGACTCCAGCATCTGAAAACAAAGCTAAATCAAAGTAAGCCAACATCTATCAGCTTTTCTCGATGAAAGGCACGTAGCTTAGTAATGCTGCCCAGGCTCCTGAAAGCCACTCATCTGGAATGGCGCCAGTGATGTTTTTGGGAGGAACAGTCTCTCGGTGATCATTTATCACACGAGGGCAATACGCTAGCCTGGAACTCTCCCCATCTGAAGTAGATAGAACACTCGCAAATACAATGTCGATCAGTACCGGAAGAGGCCTGCTAGGCGGTCTTTTCTGGCGCGATACCGGACAGATTGGTGGTCGGAGCAGGGATAAGTGCGGCTGGCGTTCGTTGATATAGCACTTCTCCAGGTAGCGTAATTTTTATTCTTCTTGAATTTTTGTGCAAGAACGGGTGTTGCGCTGTCAACTTGCACGCAGTGAAATAAGTTCTAAGGCTTGGCTAGCAGCTGGATCGCAAGTGAATGTTTTGCCAGGCTATGACATCATGCTCTTAGCGTGGACAACGTACGGTATGAAGCTAAATGATAAACAGAGAGAGAAGCAGCTCTGTACGTCTCTTTGGAGGGTAGCATAAGGCTATTTGCGAAGTGTAGCTACTTTTGAGGAACATTGTGTCCTCGTTCAAACTCGTAAACGCTCTATCGACCTTTCCAGGCACTTGTTTTGTAAATGCATTTATTTACAGATAAGTCGCAGGCATCAGGCCATCGGGACGCCAGAAAGTATACGCCGTCGATGTGCCTCTCTCAGAATTTCTGGAGGCTAACGTGCTGCCATACATTCCCTTTTAGAAGTAATGTTTTGAAAACTCAGTAAACTAGACGCTTTTTACGATTTAATGCCGTCAGAACTTATCTAAACGCTGAAGGGCTCGTATTCAGTGTGCGAAGGTCTATGAGATTAAAGGAAACTTCATTTCCACATCCGTTTTCGGCCGAGGCCCACGCTTGCTTTCCCCTCGTCCACTAGGCTTCTTCCTCAAGCGGGAGAAGTGTGCTTCAACACCAGCGTTATCTTTATTGGTGGTGCTTTGTCTTTAGCGCTAAATATTCGTGTCACGAATACTTGGGAAGGAGATGAAGTGTCGATAACTCATCTCAAGGACCGTGGATACCAAGAAGGAACACTGGAATAAGACAAGTTTATCTCACTACCTGAGACGAGCTGCTACACGGCATTGCAGGTAGAAAAGAAGAATGCATTCCCGCTGCCTTTTCCCACAGCCGGCCGTGCATCGTTCGATTCCGTTGAACAACGCTTCATGGGCTTTCTCTCCGGGAGCGCTGCTTATGTTCCTTCAAGAAAACATTAATGTCTTTCGAAATGTAGCGCCTCCGAAATTACGTCATCATTGGGTCCACCACCGTCCGCGGTGCCCTGCGGAAAACCCTGAACACCGTCGCGGGTTTTTCAAGGACTATGACCCGATTTCAATTGCTAGCATAAAAAGACCTCGCATAGTTTACCTCCAAGTTTCACATGTTCGATTCCTTTAAGTTTTGTCGAATTCGAAAAGCATTTCAGTTGCCCTTTACCGAGTCGTGGCACATACAGATACAGCTATCACCCGATCTATCCCGCCATCCTGCCGTAGCACGATCGTGCTCACTTTAAGGGACAACCTTGTTTGCCCCTTTCTGGTTTTCTTTCCAGAATGATTTACTGTCTCTGTCAAACCCAGAAGGTACTCAAGAAGAAAGGAACCAGCAAAACGGCGGGCATATGCTTAGTAGTTGAAATAATGCATAAATAAACGCCCCTCTTTCGAGCGGAAGAGAACGTGGTGACGTTGACAGCCGCATAAATCAACAGCGTAATAGGCATTTACTGTCGGCCTCAGTTTCAGCGCAGTCCATGTTACAGCACGAAGCGCCGTTCAATGAACGTCCAACCCGATTCAACGGCGCATAATCTCGCCGTTTCTACCATTGAAGCTCATGTACCGTGCTGAATGTCTTTAGGGGGACAAAAAACATGCTTTGAAAGGCAAAAAAAACACACAAACAAAGCACTGAAAGTGTGGGCCATCGGCGCACGGAGAATATAGAATACCCAGGTGCTTTTTATATTTTTTGGGCTATTAAATTCTTAATGCAGGGAAGTATGTTTCTCTTTCATTAAAAATATCTTTGCGACAGCTATCTCACATATAGTTTAAATGGCATAATTTGGCCCGTAATAAAAGCTGCCTGTCTTATGCGGAGTGAAAACGCATTTCATATTCTCTGAGTCGTCATTGCCAATATGAAAATAGGTATTGAAACGGATGACACTATTCGAGGAGCATCATGTGTAAACATTTATTAAAGACAAACATAATGTGTAACATAATGTATAAAGACAAACATAATAAAATATCATAGAGAATTTTTTTTATTCTTGTTGCATTGTATAGTTAAAGCAAAACAGAACATAGTGGGCCAAATTTTTTTTCAAAAACAAAAAAGTAAGACACACGATGGCAGGGAAAATTACATGTAAGATTCAGCGGTGGCTTGTATATTACACCAGCGAACCTGGAAGGTAAAGCAGCTTCTATAACAACCAACCGTAGCGCCGAAATATTGAGATAGGAACAATATAGGAAAGGAGGTGACCACTGGGTAGAAGCCAGGATTGAGCACCGTATAAGTCGGAGCCACTCATGTAGCTACTGCATTTTAGTAGTCACGTCTAAGAAGATCAAGTGTGACACTACTTCAACGGCATGCGGTGAATAAAAATGGCACCGCGTTACACTCTGTATTTCTTCCATAGACTGCCAGTATTTATAATGTTACGGTGTCAGTGTTTATGGAAGAAGTTACAGCTATGGGTCATCATACCATCCTCTTGCTGATGTCCCAAAAAGCTTCTTAAGGGATTACCTGCGACGCAATGTCGACTGCGAATGTTCTAACTGAGCATGTCTTCACCCTTCCGGCATAGGCAGGTAGATCTTCATTGATTATATTTTTGGATAAGGGCGGCAACAGCTGCCACCTCAGCAGAAGGCATAACTTGGGGAGATAGAGAGAGAGAAACAGAAAGACGGAAAGGCTGAGAGGTCAACTAGGCGATGCCACGTAGGCTACCCTACACGTGAGGAGGGGAACAAAGGGGAAAAAAGGAAAGAAAGAGTGGCAGCGAATTGAGTTTTTCACGTCTCCATCGACCATTATGACAAGGGATGGACAGATGGCGCACACTTAAAGCTCAAAGTTTATAGTTGGGAACTCAACAGCGGGTCCTTTAAAAACTCCAGGAGCACCATCACCTCTGACCTTTGTGATGAAGGTTTAGACGATGACCCCAGAATCCTGGTTTCTGCAACAGGACGAGGGTCCATGTGGCGAACTGTAGCAGCCAGGAAGTCACGCTCTCGCTCAAAACGAGGGCAGACACAGAGTGGGTGCCCGATCGTTTCATCGCATCCGCTCTGCCCACACGCTGGAGAGTCTGTCATTGCGATGAGATGGGAGTGGGCGTTTGTGAACGCCACTCCCAGCCACAGGCGGCACAACAGCGTAGTATCACAGCGGGGGAGGTCTAATGGTATTTGAAGTTGACTTAAGGGGTCGAAGTGGTGCGAGCGGGGTGTCCAGCCTCCAGGGGTAGTCCACGACTGTACAGTCACGTTTCGGTCGAGCAGTTGAAGGTGGCTTGCTGGGTCAGCTCTTGTCGGAGGACGGCGGACAATGATGGTTGTATTGTGAGTCGATCAAGCAGCACCGTCAGCTATGTCGCTGCCAACAATGCCACTATGGCTTGGTATCCACTGGAAGATGATTTCACGATCCTCTTCTGTTGCCTGGTGGTGCAGATGTCGTGCCTCCGCTGTCGTGCCTCCACCTATGGTCGCGATGACTCAAGGCAGATTGAAGACATTGTAGGGCAGCTTTAGAATCACAGAAAAAAAGAGTGTAAATCTTCTTAGAGCTCTGGCCAATCAGCCCCTTTAGGGTCTTGAACCAGCTCTCTGATACTCGCGTACTAATTACCATTTTTTGTAATTTAACTGCACCTTAAGCGTTCTGAACTGTACGCGCATTCTATTAAGAAGTTCTGTTGTTATTACTGGAGCCACCTTGTAAAAAAATGAACTGTGTGAAACGGAAATCAGGAGAAAAGGAGCTAAAAGGGCAAGCGCACTGGGATCCTGACTGACTCTTGCGGTTCAGATGGAAACTTAACTGTAAGAGCTAGCCAACAACGAAAGATACATTTTTTTTTCTCTCCAAACACACTCCCTTCCCCCAGCCCTCCAAAAAAGAAAAGAGAACGTTTTTACTTGAAATAGGACAAACTGCTTGCTCTGAGTAGGTACCCGTGTCAACACTTAGCAAGGCTAGCTCAGGACCGCTAAACTCAGTAAAGTGCCGCGTACACTGCACGCTCGAAAGCAGACAGTTTGCCAAAGAAATACTATGTCCACCGGGGCCGCAGTGCACGGCGACTATCATGCGGCTCTTCCAGGCAATCAACGAACCTATCAGAGTGAGAGCACTAAAAGTCAGGCCACATTCTTGTGTTTTAATGATAGCAATCGAAAGCCATGTGATGTGACATTGAGATTCATTACAGTCCTCTGGAGATTCCATATCAGCACGCCGTAGCGCATAAATGAGGCAATGGTCAATATTTTTATGTTGGTTACTCAAGCGGCAGTTTTCAGAGCGTGGTAAAAGTAAATGTTTTTCAAAGAATGATGTTATAATAAATAATACTGATGTATGTAATGTATACTCGCGGACAGCTTTTTGTGTCGATGCTGCGGAAGCTACCAGCGCCCGCCACCAGCTTAAACGCCGATCTCTCTCCTTCTTGAGAGAGTGATAAGAGCGCGCTTGTGAAAGCCTTGCGCCTCGCCCTCGTATCTCCCACTGCACAGCCACAATAAGCTGTCCGCGAGTATAGAGGCAGCGTTTCACGGCACTTTGAATGGACATCTGGTGGTCATGGTTCGGAATGATAGCATCATTAAATCTTAAAATATGCATTTAGCGCAAGGTTTTTTCGCTACCGCCAGCACGAAATGCAGTCGCATTCTCTACTCTGTTATACCGCATGATTTATAGATGCGAGTTTATCGTTGGCAAAAAATCGAGGTCACCCACATCTGATTGTAAGTCGTTCGTCGCTATTCGCGACGATGAAAGTGCGTTGTCTGGGAAGTTACAACTTCTGTCCGAATTGAAGGGCCCGTTAATATGGCTTGTTTGTTCGTAAAGACATTCAGTGTGGTTGTCAGAATCATCTCCACCGAGTTAATTCTTGTTCTCGTCTTACGGGATAAAAGGGTGGGGTAAAAAACTGTTTAAGAGATGATATCTTTCCCACCATACTTGTACGACTGCTTCTTTACGTACGTCACAGATAGGGTGAAAGCAAAATGACATGCAATAAATATTTTGTCATACGGGTAGCGTAATGAAAAGTGCCCCAAAGTAACTTAAATAGGGCGGGTAACCTTGTTAAATAACCAACTTATAGCTCGGCACCGTACATGGCAACTGATGCAAACAAATGTGGAATTTAATTTACCTGTACATCCCGTCTTTCTACCTTGTGTTGTATCTGTTTTCGCGCCTGTAACCATAAAGATGTACAGTTACCAACTTGCCCAGCAGGAAGTTCTTTTAACTTACCTGGTGTCGATGCACCTGAGGTTATACACATCTGGCGAAATTTAGCTCGCTTGCAATTCGGGAAGAGCAAATTATTCAGCTTATTCCCCCAGTTTGCGCAGCATAAACCTTTCACACAATGTAAATCTTGGATGAGGTAGTGGGAACGAGCAATTATCATTGTATCCGCGTCTCTAACTCGCTACCACAGCGTCACTTAAGTTGATTCCAAAGGCAGATCCGGATCAACTTTTTCTGCTCTGTTTGGAGCAATCGTATTGCAGTGGCAAATTGAGAGCGCGAGTTTTCTCTTCCAATGGCAGGTAGGGATCAGACGTCGACCCCGGATACTCCGTGGAACAGCGATATTTGCTCCGCCGCAATCGGTAGATGTGACCGGAACCCCGCGTACCGTTTTTCTTTCCCCCGTGTCTGCTTCCGGTCACCACCGGCTGTGGCTGCTTCCTTCCTGTCGTCGCTATGCTGCTACACGGTGATCCGGACAACACGCAAGGGACGTTTTTGAAATTTTCTTGGATTGCTGGCCACGTGCAGCACCATCTTAACCAAAAACACACAATGGTAACTCTCCCAAATGTAATTAATTTGCGCTTTGTTCACGTCCTTATAGAAAAAAAATACTGCGTTAACAGAACATCAATTTCTTTGTGACCACTTTTTAGACAAAAATCGTCAACCTGTTCGAACCTTCAGCGCTTTCAGATGTCACACGACTCGTACTCGCTAAGCCTAGCATCTCTGTAAATACGGAAGCAATTTCAAAATTTCTCGCGTTTTATAGCTAAACGTTTGTGGTACGGTCGTCTTCTGACGCAGCGAAAGCTTCGTGCGCCTTTCGTTCACCGTGAACGTGAGAGACAGAGTATTGCAAAGACAAATCGGTGGCAAAGCGAGAGGCTCCACTTCGACGGGAGCCGCCATATTGCCAGAACGTAGATTTTTTTTTTTTTGCACTTAAGTGCACCGGCAGGAACGCACACATTCGGTATGCAGAATAGGAGGGAGCGATCTGCGCTGGAGCTACGAGCTCCGTTCATGATCCGGCGCATGAACGCCTGCCTTTAGAATTAAACATCAAAATACGCCTTGAACTGCTCCGCAGCGTACTAATCTAAAAAAAAGACAAAAACTGGCTGCGCTTTTATGGAGGAAAAACGCTAAAGGCACCCGTGTGCTGTGCGATGTCAGTGCACGTTAAAGATCCGCAGGTGGTCCAACTTATTCTGGAGACCTCCACTACGGTACCTCTTTCCTCCTTTCTTCTTTCACTCCCTCCTTTCTTCCTTCCCTTACGGCGCGGTTCAGGTGTGCGCCGATATATGAGACAGATACTGCGCCGTTTTCTTTCCGCCAAAACCAATTATTATTATTATTATTACAACCGGAAATCGTATTTATGTTACGGTACGTGCGCATCCACTGACTGCAATGAATGAGCCATATAAAAATGTTTTTACTATATATATTTGCATGAACCCCTACGTTCGGTCCGACCGACTAATCGCTGACTGAGTGATGGCCCTTTGTTAAGACCGCGAACTTACATGTATCCAGGCCATATTTGGCTTTTTACAAATAATAGGACCATTTTACAGATTTTGGATAGGCACACTTGTGGGCTGTTACGGATGCTTGGTCTTCTTCCCATTTACGCGTTTGCTGGCGTAGCGTAGAAGGAGAATAGTAACCTGCCGCGCGGTCAACCTGCCTTACCTTCCTGTTAAAAAGTTATCGCCTTTCTCTCTCAACTGCCAGCAAAAATAAACGAGTGAAGAAAATTTCGCACAAACATCGTACGGCAATACGCAATAATATACACACAGACAGAGCACACAATTTCGCTGGAGTCCACAGAAAGGTACAGTCGGGGACAAAATTTTCCAGGACGCGTCATCGGGAACCGAAGCTGATAGCTCCGTGAGTAGCCGCGGGCTAGAGACCACACTTGTCGAGATGAAAGTCGGACTCGCATGCTGTGATGTGTGCTAGTGATGGCGGGTGGTGGTTAAAAAATATGGCAGATATTAGCCAAAATGGCTTCTAGCCCGTCCTGGAGAATTTTGTCCCCCACAGTACATACTTTCAGAGAAAGCGAAGAGGAAAAAAATGCTGAGTTAATTTCATGAACCTAGCTTTGCCCCTGTAAAAATGACCTATAGACAGTCTGTAGACTTTTAATAGACTCTATTGCCTTCCTATAGATATTTCGTTTTGTCTACTCATAAGTCTATAGACAAAAATCCATAGACTAAAAGTGTATGGCCATAAATGTATAGACTGTCTGTAGACTAAGAGAGCAATTGCAGCGGCTAGTTGGTAGTTCATCGTGTGGGAACCGCGCTGGACTTAAACAAACAAGACAGTTTAAGGGCACACTTAAACTGTGTCTTGTTTGTTTAAGTCCAGCGCTGTTCCCACACGGTCTGTAGGCTGTCTATAGGATATGTATTGACTCTAGGCTTTTCTCTAGCTTTCGCCTATAGCGAGTCTATAGACCCTATTGACAGAAGTTTATAGACAGTCTATAGACTGTCTAAATAAGTTTTTGTGGGGGTGGTTCATTCGAACGAAAGCCAGCTGTCTCGAAATCACTTTTACGGCACAGAAAGCGTCGAGCAAAGCCCGATTGAATCGTTTTCTTCTACAAAGGCACAAAAATGATTTCGCAGATTTCCCAATGTTTGGGAACAAGGTCTTCCTTTTCGGCAATGCGATTGGAAGGTGGCCAGAGCCTTCTAACCTTTTTTCTACGAGCAGGAGCACAGTTCTAAAAGGAAAAACTGTCAGTTTATCTCATCGCCGAAAGTAGATGGAAGTACGAAGTGCATTACAGGGACCAGAAAACCGCACCTACATTCTGAGATGGATCATAAATGGCGGCCTGTAAGAGTAGCAGATCGGGTTTTCTTCATCCAGGTCAACTTAAAATCCGAGAGACTGCTCACGACGGTTGTCTGCAGTTTTTTGAGAGCGCGAGGTAACAATGGTCATTGGCTCAATTTGCCGCTGACCGATTAATATAACCCGTGATTATGGCCAGTCCATTGATAATGTTGCGTGATGAGCATTCTCCCTGTACGCTGAAATGGTCTACGTATGCTTGGATCTCTGATTCAAGTTCTCAGCTTGATGGGCCTCTTGTGGGAGTGTAGAGACCGGGGTTGGCTGTGTACGTACATTGCTACCATGTTATCCGACCCGGTGAAGGACAAAGCAAGTGCGGTCCTTGAAGCCTTAGTTACTGCTAGCGCTTTTCTCGGTTTTGTATCGTACGCAGCGCCATCCGCAGGCGACCTTAGAAGGCCCGCCAAGATGCGGCGGCGGCAGTAGCAGAATGGAGTGTAGATGTTTCGCCGAGAGCACTGACTATGATGAACCATCTGACCAACTTGGCAGCACGCCTAGACATTGCTGCGGCTGGCTACGCCAGTGAGCGTTTGTTTAGCCTGTGCTATGGAAGGGGTATGGTGCATAAAGTGCCGCGTGTTTGAGTACGTACATTCGAGTATTAGATATGAGCTCATTAGTTTAAACCAGAACAGATAGAACTTAATTTATGAATGACGCTGAAATGTCATGAACGAAGCAGGTCCTTTAGACCACCACGCGATGCGGCGAGGTGGTTATCCGGAGCGAAAACGCCTAGCCCGCGAAAACAATGCAGTCTTACGTGCCAGGCAGGCCGAAGAAAATAATTAATGAATATTTGAAATAATAAATAAATAAAAGGAAATGTCAGTAGTAAGAACTGTCGATTCGGACGGCCGAAGCAGAAGCAGGGCGACTTAGACGCAAAGACCCTGCGATTCGCCCTGCAATGCTTAGTGATGCGAAGAACCTGAAGGTCGGGCCGCCGGGGCAGAAGCGAGGCGACCATCGGCAAGCCAAGGCAACAATCAAGGAAGAAGCTGCGACCAAGGCATTCATTAAACACTTTCTGCGCAACTCCTTCGGTTACAGAGGCCTGATGAGGGATCGGTCATGGTCCAAAAAATCGTAAAAACTGAACATGTCAGAAATGTTCATTGCTTTCACACCGCACCTGACGCCGAAGTACTCGCATCACGCGCTCGTTAACGTCCTCTGTGTTTTTTCTTCTTCCTTTCGCTTGAAGCTTCGCTGAGGTTTTTAACGTATTCCGATTGTTGTATGCCGTTCTTATTTTATCGTGTTTTGATCATGCCGCTCTACTTTCGAAAGTATTTTTTTTGTTCTGCTGGCCTAGGCCCACGTGGCTCCTACGTGGCTGACACACGGAGCCTTGTGACTGGAGCCTTCGATGATGACGGAGGACGTTGCAAGCGCCTGGCAGACCGCTTCGATGATGTACAAGTAGAGCGCTCTACACGGGGGACAATGGCTTGCAAGTAAATGTCGATGTTTTGCCTAGGAATGGACGTGTCCAGGCTCTAGGCCTACGCCCAACCTACGGTGACAATCGTCGCAAACATGTAAGGACCTTCTCTTACGACGCTTTCAGTGGTTGTTTAAGCAAATTGCTATTCAATTTTCATATTATCATCGACTGCTGGAGCTTAAAAAAATTTGGCAGGTGCTGGTTGATATGTGATGTACGCAGCAGAGACCAGAATTAGTGTGAATAACAGTTCATGTGGTGTCCTTCGGCTAAATGACACAAAATTAATTGCCGTGCATCATATGGCAGAATGCGGCCCGCCAAACGAGAAGGAGGCAGTATTTGTGAACTTGTTTGCATGTTTTTCAGGCTGTGAATAAATCACTCGGATAAGAGAATGACATGGCCTTGTGCTTGTAGAGAGATTTTTTCGCACTGTAACAACTGTAGAAGAGATTTTTAATTCTCTGTTATTAATTTGATTTTGAAATGAGAACTAGTGAACTGAAGAAAAGAAGTGAAGAGAATAGGCTTGTTCAAGCCAATTCAAATATTTCAATTTTTGAAACACACATCTTTCTGTATGCAATTAGAAGATGTAAAAAAACTTTTGACGCTTTTATGTGAACTTTTTGCTCTTGTTTATTGTGCTCACAATAAAAGAGACCTAACTGAGCCGCAGCTTCAGCACGGACCCCCCGATTCTTTATTGTGAAAAATCTCCTCTCTATTTACAAAAATCTTTGGCATCAAATTCAATTATTTTTTCCTCTGAAGCTAGTCGAGTATGTTCCAACGTGCTCTTTTTGAGTGACGGATTCTTGGAAGTGAGATAAAAAAAAGAAGGTATAAATGCGAGGAAACAGACAATTTTAGCAGCAAACCCTCAAGTGCAATGTTCCTTTTAATGCGATGAAGTTAAAGGGGACGTTCGGCAGAGATCCTAGGGTAACAATGAAATTTTCCATTCGTCGACGACGATGTGAAGTCAAAATCACATGACCTTGTGCGGGCGATTTAAACACTCAACACCGGTCACAAGGTATAACAGTGATAACTACGCTGCAAAATTCGTTATTGGTCTGCATGGTCGTGACGTCATTACACTACCAATACATTGGGCCTCTGAAGAAAAGGAATCGTGCTGAAAAGAATAATGGTCGAGCCGGGACCCGTACCGCAGCTTTTTGAGTCATGAGCAGAGCGCGATACTCCGCGGAAGGAAACGTTCGTTCAGGGCGATAGTTTAAAGGATTTTTGCGACCGCCTCCTACCGCATAGCTAGTAACGCTATTGCATTACATTCTTAAGGCGGCTTAAGAGTCCCCTAAATTAGTGTTATTCTGCATTTGCCATCTCTTCTGAGTCATTTGTTTGTATTAGAACATGAGAAGAATTTGTGCTCAATATTGGGTTCCGCAGCTGCCACGAATTGTACTCGATGGCTAAGAGCAGGGTGAAAGCCTTTCAGCCGTGATGCTACCACCGTTACGTACTTTCAATCGAATATTCCGCGCATCAGTTTTTGTATTGCAGCTCCATTACCTTCCGTTGCCTTAGCCGGCTCTGATTCACTTTGCAAATTGATATTTATTGCTAGGTAATCGTAAAAAATGCAGTCTTGTACGAGCCATTTTCTAGGTGGTACCCAGGTTTTAAGGAAAGAGCGGTCGCTATCTCCGCGTTTTTCGATTTCTGGAGCCTTTTTTTCCGTAAACTTGCATTATGACTGGAACTAGTAACGGGAAAGCTCAGTGTTACCACTCACGAGCAAACGGCGACAAATGGACTAGCACCCTACTAAGTACAGAAGGAAGATGGGGCATTATGTCCTTTTCATTCGCCTTCCCTTCTACGATTGAGTAGCTGTCATTATCTAAACAGCTTTTTTTTGGTTCTGCTTGGTGAACAAAAACACCAGTGTAACAACTAAAGGCCTTCAATTGTCCTTGTAAGTGATTTTTCTGGCTCGAATTATTTGGCGCGCGATGCAAGCTTTCACAGGCGCTGCACTCGAGATCGGTGACGCGTGCCCCTTTTATGCTGCGGGCCCTTTGTGTTTCGCTCATGTTTACAAGGTGAACTCTGCTAAATGTCACCATAACCAACAGCGAGGTGAAGCTGGTAAAGATTCAAGTTTGTCCAGTGAGTTGTCTGCACTCATCGTTTGAAAGTAAAAACATTGGTATCCTTTTTTTAGTACGGGGTGTTAGTACGTTCTATTTCACTTGCCATTAGTACGTGCCTTGTGTCCTATATATAAAAAAGGTAACGGCTTGATGGTCGATATTTAAGCCTTTTAGTCAGTTTACTTTTTGTAATTGAGGCAATTCTGCTTGCCGCTATTTCTCATGCCTTCTCTGCAGGTAGCCATCTCAACTCCACGCTGCAGTGCTACCCTTATTAAAACTGTCGCTTCCTGCAACTACCTTTCATGCAGAAGCTTATTTGCGCAGTTAAAATTTAAATATGCAGACACCACTTGAAACAGACTGTTGCGAACTGAAATGGGACATAAAATAACGATTATGCAAAAATCTGGAAAACCATGGATGATTATGCAAAAACGTTTATTTGCGCATGCGGGTTACTTGCTCCACAGTTTCAAAACACTGTGTTTTAAGAGAAACAGCTGAGCGAAATGTTTTTAGTCTCTTCGTTGCAAAGCGAAGCTGGTTTCTCAAGATAGGCTTCACTACCTTTCGCCTTTGGAGCAACGAAACAAAAAGTGGAAAGGACATAACAATATGGCGAAAGCAAGTAACAGAGTAGGCAGATGTAATCTGTTTTCCAGTCAGTCGCAAGCCTCGAGATCGAAGTAGGTTTACTGCTACCATGTCCGTTTTTTAGTACCGATCCTTCACGTACGGCAGTCGATATTCTTGCGTCACAAGAATATACCCTTGCCGGTATTTATTCCGAAATATCTTCCCCTTCAACGCAATTTGCCCAAGCTTGCATACCTTTAAAAACCACCGAACTCTCTGTTAAAGTTCGATGCTCAAGGTAGCACTTTGTGCAAGCATCGTAACCTGCAACAACGTATCCGCCTAAAAGAAAGAAACTACGGCCAGTAGGCCTTGCACGTTGTTTATTTTCTTTACAGACACCCCGGCAGCCTTTAGAATGAGAAATGTTGGTTGGCGCTGCATGCTGCACTCTTTGCGCAAGGATGTGGCCAGGCTGCGGTGAATGATGATTCTTCGTGCCCCTGCCTGTTACGACACAGCGACTGTGCAGGGCTTTGGCTGCTTCGAACTCCCATTTCTCGGGAGGAAGTACATTCGAGGCAGGCGTTTTACGTCCATCGATCTCGATCTTAATGTCGCCAGTAATGACGCGCAATAATCTTGAGGAAAGAAAATTGACACGGTGATTCATGGGGGTGTTCGGTTTTTGACAAAAAGATTGTTCTCTATCAGTGGGGCGGCAGAATTGAGACTTGTGTGACGTCACTATACGCGGAGCCTTCAAAGGGCTTTGCGCATGATAGCCTTAGATGCTTATGCTCCATTAAACCCAACACAACAGAACCTTAGAAAGGTCACAAAACAACTGAGGCAGGCCCCAATACGTGCTTCGTAATCGCGTCCTAATTGGTATGTTCAGTAGCGCCCTGTCTATGTTCGAAACGGGATACGCAGTATCTATCTGTTACCCGCCGCGGTGGCTCAGTGATTAGGGCACTCGGCTACTGATGCGGAGTTCCTGGGTTCGAACCCGACCGCGGCGGCTGAGTTTTTATGGAGGAAAAACGCTAAGGCGCCCGTGTGCTGTGCGATGTCGGTGCACGTTGAATACCCCAGGTGGTCGAAATTATTCCGGAGCCCTCCACTACGGCACCTCTTTCTTCCTTTCTTCTTTCACTCCCTCCTTTATCCCTTCCCTTACGGCGCGGTTCAGGTATCCGCCGATATATTAGACATATACTGCGCCATTTCTTTTCCCCAAAAACCAATTATTATTATTATTATTATTATTCTAGCTGCTGAATACAGATCATATTTAATAGCAGCGATTCCTCGTAGCTGTATAAAAAGCAGAAGCTGAATGATGGCTTGCCGAGGCATGCCCACGATACTGCTCCCGGCTACGCGCACCGCGTGCGTGGGCGTTCCCGTATTGTATGGTCAAACCCAATGCTGTGAAAGATTTACTTGTCTCTTCACCTGAAGAAGGCATTGCGTTCTAAATATGACCCTCCCTCATTTATCCTATAGGCGTGTTCGCTTTCTGAAACTACGCAACTAGGCGGAGTTGGAACTGAAACAGCAGGCAACAGAGAATGAGCGTTTAACCCAGAAAGAGCTTCGGCCTTAATTACGGTAGGTTGCTTCCCGAAATGTGTTTCCTTGATGAACAATTTTCAAATTGGCACTCTTAATAGCTGAACTCTAAAAGTTAATTGAGCAGAACATGTTGAGGGCTATTTGGTGCATATGAACAGAAAAATATTGGCGCCAAATTGGACAACACAGCAAAAAAAGACTGGACAGGCGAACCAGTCTTTCCTGCTGTGCGTTGTCCAATTTGGCGCCAATTTTTTTGTTAGCTGAATTCAGCTCGACTTTCTACTACTTTTCAGAGCTTGCACGCGACCGGGCACATTAACCATGACGCAATGGTTAAAAGAAATGGTAGATGTTTCGGTCTATATACTCTTAATCGGCTTATAATAACCGTTCCTAATGTTCGTGAATTATGATCTGGCAAAACCGCGCTTACAATCACCGCCATAGTAGAAGCCGATCGTCAAGCATTTTACATTCATGCTCAGTGTAATATTCTCCCAATTCCTGAAAAAGCGCGTAGCTCAGCCACAAAATTAGGTCATTCATACAATGGCGTCTGTAATGATCGCAACGAGGACTATTATGAGAGTCCGCTGTCATGATATTAATAATTTTGGAGCCGCCACTATTTATACAGGTCGTCGAAACTCATGTTATCAGCTTTTTCAACGGCAAACTTGAGCTTAGAGAAAATATTGAAAGATGTACCTTCTCTGCCGACGTGACAGCCACTTGAGGTACAACTATAAGTAAGGCGAAATATGTTTTTGCGCTTCTCGAATACTGGAGCAACATGTTATTCGCAGCGTGAAAACGGCGCATCCAGAGACGGCTTTCTTATTGCAAGGTCGGCCCCGCGGCGGTGGCTCAGTGGTTAGGGCGCTCGACTACTGATCCGGAGTTCCCGGGTTCGAACCCGACCGCGGCGGCTGCGTTTTTATGGAGGAAAAACGCTAAGGCGCCCGTGTGCTGTGCGATGTCAGTGCACGTTAAAGATCCCCAGGTGGTCGAAATTATTCCGGAGCCCTCCACTACGGCACCTATTCTTCCTTTCTTCTTTCACTCCCTCCTTTATCCCTTCCCTTACGGCGCGGTTCAGGTGTCCAAAGATATATGAGACAGATACTGCGCCATTTCCTTTCCCCAAAAAACCAATTATTATTATTATTATTGCAAGGTCGCTGTGCATAGCAGTTAAAGTTCTGAATTTTACATTTACTTGTGCTGTAACGGTTTATAAGTATACCGTTATTCTCTGTAGTTTGATTTAATTGTTTTTTAAACGTTTATTTTCTTTCGATGGAGGCGAAATTCTAGAGGCCCGTGTACTGTGTGATGTCAGTGCACGTTAAAGAACCCCAGGTGGTCGAAATTTCCGGAGCCCTTCACTACGGCGTCTCTCATAGCCTGAGTCGCTTTGGGACGTTAAAGCCCTATAAACGAAACGAACGAAACGAAACGAAACGTTTATTTCCGCAGTAAAATTAGTGGTGTGACAAAAAAACAAGTTTTTTTTTATATCGGTTCTGTTTGGAGAAAGAAGGGCAAGGAATTCACTTTCAGTCGAATGTAATAAATACTACACCGTAGAAAAATTTTACTTCAAAAATGATAAAACAAAAAGTATCCAAGTTCATTCATAAATAGAGCTGTAAAATTTTAGAAGGTGAGTTTTGGGAGTACATAGGTATTCACTGCTGGATGTTATCTCTCAGCTTACGTCGGCAAGTATTCTTTTCTTGATGAGGCGGCAACACCAGGAATCATGTATGAAGGTATGGACCTTTAAGATATGCAGGCGAAATTCTAGGCCGATTTGTTACGAGAGAAGGGCATTTTGTGAATCTGGCTTTATGTGCTGTCGGTACACGGGAGAATTATCAACGAGAATACGAGTGTGGCTTTGCGGGTGCTTGAATAACAAAATTGTTTTCATAGTTAACTGATTATGACTTTTCGCGTAGGCAATGTTGCCATAATATTTAAAATAAGTCTAAAAGAATTCTTACTTCGAATTTTCCTAAGATACGAATGCATGAAAAATTGGGGCTCCGCGAAGGTCATAGAACCACGGATACACGGAACTGCTACAGAGCTGTAAAAACATTAAATCTGTAACCGGGCGGGAAGTTGAAAACGATCATTTCCAATAAATTTACTGCATTTTCTTTGAAAGCCCTCCGAGCTCTGTTTAAAAGTCATACCACTGTAGCACTGATGCCACTAACGTCCGTCTTGAGATAAAATTATACCATTATTTACATCGTGCAGGATACAGATAGTGGAGCAACGAGGGAAAGATGAAGCCGACAGAGAGCTTGACGCGTACGTCAAAGCAGTAATGCAGGAATGCAGGAATGCACCAAATCGATACATCACACGTCACTATACACGAACGAAAGCGCCGGAAACTGTTAATAAATGGCGCCATTTTTTTTGTGTTCGTACGCAACATGTAACATTCACTGGAGAAGCAGGCGAAATACTTATAAATGATATTTATGAACATAACTATATATAAATATCTACAATACATATTTATATATACTTATAATTACACTTATTTATATATATATACATTTATGATGCCATTATAGTAATGACAAAGAATAGCAGAAACGCTTCTTGACACAAACCTAACGAACATCGCAGCATATTTCATGGCCTTTCCATGTGTCAAGGCATAAAATGGCTGACTTGATTCAAAGCCAGGCAACCTATCGGCAATACGAAAAATGTTCAGCGTTACACAATAACGAACACTAAACCTTAATATCATTTCATCGTCTGATCACAATTTCGCGATTTAGATATGTCAATTTGTTTAATATCCTCCTATACAATCACCAATATTAATGCCCGTTCCCTCATCGCCTTTCCGATATTACTCACTAAGAAGGTGCTGAAAACTGCAGTTATGAGGACTACAGTACTTTTAGAACTCCAAAATCACTTGGAGCGCTCTGTCAGTTCCGTGCTGAGCGAGTGGCGTAACCTGGTAGCCTCATTATGTAAAAACGCAGGGCTGCTGAAGATTTCTTACAAATTAAATTATGAACAAAGATTATATCCTCCCATCAGACTGTTTTACTGAGGATATTTGTTCGTCTTCTGCACATGTTGCCTTCAGTGTTTCGCGTTTCTGTGCGAAGATGAGCAAGAAACACCATATTTTGAAGAAAAAAAAACAATACATTGAATGGATTATGGAAGGTAAGGTAAGGTGAGCAAACTTTATTGGATCTTTTAAGGAATTCGCGGCTGCAGGACCCGCGTCGTCCTCGTCTCAGGTGGTCCCGGGTCTTGTCCTCGCAAGGTCGGGCCCCTATTCCAGGGCTCCGCTGAGCCGCGCTGCCTCACAAGCGTGCTGCACCAGGGTCCTTTGGACTGTGAGCTCGCTGCTGACGAGCCGGCTCTCCCATTGCTCCGCACTCGGGTGTTCGTGTTGGTGGAATGTTCTGTTTAGCTCACACTCCCACGTGATGTGGTAGAGTGTCGGCACCGCCCCGCACCAAGGGCATGTGGCTCTGTACTGTGTTGAAAACATCTTGTTCAGTAGGTGTGGATTTGGGAAAACACCCGTCTGCAGCCTGCGCCACCCGGTCGCCTCCTCCTTTGTTAGCGCCCTGTGTGGCGGTGGGTATCTATATCTCATGCCCCTGTATAGGCCCAGGTGCTCCGCGTACCCCCCGTTGCAGGCCTGGGCGCCCGTCTCGAGTGCTTGGCAGGAACCTGGATCATGGAAACACAAATGACTAAAAAGAGCTCTATAAATAAAACGTTTCAGAGAAAACAAAAAACAAGTCCCGTAAGCTGAATAGAGGACCAGTGCATGTGCGTTTTGTCCTCCTCCTGAAGTCTTTCTCGGCAGCTGCGTGACGAGCATCTACGTACATATGAGACAACCAGCGGCCTATATCCTGCATCGGGGTGCTGCCAGTACATGTGGCGACCACTCGGACGTCATCAGCCGCCCTTCTCCGTCCCAGGTGATGACGTTAGCTATTGCTCTCATCCGCCTCTTCCTTACTGGCGGTAGTGCGATCATACGCGGAACGTGCAGCGCATTCATGAGCGCCAAGGCCTCCACGTGCTACTCCTTTCTCCGTATAGCTGAGGCTGGAAACTGCCGCTTCCCTGATGTCTTGTTCTGTTCTTTCTTGTACAGTTTTCCTCTGGTGTAAACAGTGGCGTCGAGAATATGCTCCGCCCTTGATACTTGAGTGCATGAGACGAGACTCGTTAGCCACTGAAGGGTCGCTGAGCTATTTTCTGTGTGTGGTTGCGCCCGACGTTGATATATTAGAGCCAATAGTCAGTCGAATATTGCTGTCAACTGATGGTGCTTTCCTCCGTCAGTATTCTCGGTGATAATTTACTGAATGTATATTTACTAATATTTAAAATGGAGGTCAGATATTTAGTTCGATCTATAAAGCGGTCATAATCGAAGTGTCGTGAAAATATCAGCCTCTCTAATTGGGAATACCGGAGAAATCAAGCAATCGTGCTGAATAAAAAAATGAAATCATCTTCAAAAATTGGCACTACGCATAAAAATGTCTCTGATCAAAACTAGTACTGCGGAGTCATCGCGGTTAAGCTTTCGGTTGTCTTGAATACTTGAATGATAGGTTTCAAAATGTAGCATTCGAAATACTTGAGAAAGTGTCACATTGCTGAGTTTCGCGTCATATTATTGTCAAAATGTGCTGAGGGTTTTTTTTTTCAATAAATTCAAAGTTGTCAGTATCAGCTGCTGAAAATACGTCACTTCGCGGCAACATTGTGCCCCTCTGCAAAGTTCGCACATAAAAAGAATACAGGTTTAATCCTACCTGGCTGAAATTAAGAACCGCGGGCATCTTTAAAACCCGCGCTGTATGCACGGACAAGTACTGCGTACATTTCAATCGTGGCCGTGTAGTTAACAGCATGGGTTATCGGTGCTATCGGGGCGAACTCTGAAGAATGGTGAGACCCACACAGTAAGTTATCTTGAATAGAATGCAATGAATACGTTGGGGAAACATTTGTAATAAAAAATTACAATCACGCCCAATAGAGTAGTGCACTTGAGCCGGAACAAACCAAGTCCTGCTCCGGCAGTAAGGGCATCAGGATGATAAAATGAACAGGTGTCAAACATGCGGTGCTTCTCGAAAGAATGAAGACCGACGAGGTAAAATCAACTTAGGTGGGCTACTTGTGCAAGAAAGAGCAAGTTAATTGAAAGTGCTTGAACCGCTGCCTCAGGTAATGAGGAGAACAATAAAATAACAGAACACTGCTAAGATACTGGTGAAATTAGTTCTAGATACCTTACCCTTTTTGTTTTCTTCTTCCACATAATACGTTTTGGGTGAAACTGAACACCCGACCATCGTCCACTCCCCAATGCGGAGTCAGTTTGCAGTACCCGGCCTTGTTCTTGCATTATAATAAGAGCTGTAAAGCGCAATTTGAGTGCTGAGCCAATGAAGTAATACCTTTAATTTTTTCCTGAATTGCCCTGTGCATTCAGGCAGCTTTCAACATGATAGAAAGTTTTGTTCTTTCTGTTTGTGGAAGATGAAATACGGCTCTGTGGGCATTAAAAATAAGTCAGGGGAAAAATACATGAAAATAAAAGCTTCGGAAAAGTGACAAACTGTCAAATTGTTAAGGCGATGAAAAATTTTGGTTCTTTCGCATGTGCTGAATTAAGTGACGGTTGCGTTTCCTTACTAATGCTGACATACTGTGGACAAAGTTCGCGGATGGAACGAAGCACTCCTGATAGCCAATCTCGTATAAAGAAAACGTTTTCTAGTTTTGACCAGGAAATTATAAACTATGAATTGCGGTCGTTTGAAGCAGTTGCAACCTACATAGACCTGAAAGTGAAGGGTTGTATAATAAATAAAATGAACAGCCATACAATACAGCTTCCCATTCATCGGCACGTGCCCATTTCGGCGCAAAGATGTTACAATGATTTTTGAAAGACAACAGTTTTTACTCTATGGGAGCGCTGGGAGCCAAACGAAGTCTGGTCGATTCATACACAAGCGCTTTGGATAGAAAAGTGTTTTTACTGGCATTCCAATCTACCCCTGTCTGCGGCGTGTTCATATTTTTTCTTTTGGCTAATTGTCACAGTGATTTTTGAAAGAAAACAGTTTTTACTCTATGGGAGCGCTGGGAGCCAAACGAAATCTGGTCGAATCATACATACACAAGCGCTTTGGATAGGAAAGTGTTTTTACTGGCCTTCCAATCTACCCCTGTCCGCAGCTTGTTCATATTTTTTTTTCTTTTGGCTAAGTGTCACACCTGAAACGCTAGAAGTCAACTTTACAGAAATGTGTTCGTGTTTTTGTAGCTGCATTTGTTTTTGTCCTGTTTTTCTTTGGGAGGCCGGGAAGGTTACATGGCAGAGGAGAAAAACAATATTCACGGATATTCCAGTAAGAATGGGGAAAGTGGCAGTAATAAGCGCCTGGTACTTAACTACCACGGATGTTAATAAGGTGCAGTCAGCGTGTGCCATACATATAAAAAGTTAATTTATGACACTAAATATGTAGTAATTATTTCACGTCGAAGCTTATTGTTGGCCGCGTGAAGTGCACTACAATTTTCTTTTAACCGGTCTCGGCGAAGCAACGCGTGGTAATTATTTCGTTGCACACAGCGAGGCACCTCGATGACTGCACACAACTCTTCAACGAACAATTATTCACCAATTTTAGTGCCTTATTTACTCGATTTGAAACGTACGCCATTAAAAAGCATTTTTATTTTCAAGCAAATTAGGCCATCGCAATAGTCATGCATACCTTTGCAGGTGAAAACTACCTTTCAACACAATGGGCTGAGCGTAGAGTGCTTCTCAGTAATGCTAATGCTTTTTAAGGTCCTTGATTCAATGAGGTAAGTATAAAATTTGTTCTTTCACTTAACTAACATGCGAATTCATTTGCTCCCCGATATTCATAATTTTGGAACGCGAATAATACGCGCCCTCTCGTTCTCACTCACTCACACTGAGAGAAGACGGACTAACTCTTTGCGATATATAAAGTGCCTTTTGGTTTCGTAAGCTAATATTGATTAGAAAATATACGGAATAAGTAGCAAATTTTTGTGCCACAATGATTCTTTCTATTTCCCGCATTTTTCTCGTGATACCCTGCGTATGAAAACGCAAAGTGGCAGACCCCGGCAGCAGGCACAGGAATGGTTTTCATAGCTGCGCTCATAATGGGAGGCCTTAGACACACTCTCTGAATGCAGCCGCCGGCGTTCATACACTCGCATTGCGACATTCCTTCATTTTTGTCCTTACAATAGCTGCTTGAGGCGCCGGTTGAGCCTCTACGGATTTGGTGGCTGCCAATAACTGAGTTCCACAAGGTCTAGAAGGAATGCTGAGCTGAGGCAAAGAAGCAATCACCCTCAGGCTGTGAATACCGGCGTAAGAGATTGGGAAAGAAATGCCGAATGACGTCTTTTCTCGGGACTCGCTTACTAGGAAACGATAGATCAGTGAGACACTGGACACGCACTCCCTGCGGGCTCTCTCAAATGATGGCTGTAGGGCAAGTGAGCGACGTCAGCCGAGACGCCCCAGTCGATGAAAGACGACGAAATTTATGAGTGCGGTTTCTCCGTTTGGCATCTTTCTCACCTGGAAATTTTGCATGAGGTCGAACATACGTAATAACACCTTCCTGGAATTAATAGAGCGCATAAATCGGCTCGTCCGGAAAGCTTTTGCGTCCAGTCGATTTGAACATAGAAACAAAAGAAAATGCAGAGATCACTCTGCGGGGAATGGAAACAAGGAAACGAGAGTGAGCTAGGTCAGTGAAAGCACGATAAGGAAAGCACGATAAGCGCAATCACCTGAAGAAAAAAAGATCCTGTTCGGGGCAATGCGATGCGCAACTATCGTATACACTCAGCGAAGAGCCGGCCGTTTTTTCACGATTTTGGCGAAATGCGGCTCTTCGAGTGTATCCCATATTTATAGGGGTACTGCAAGTTAAAACCCACAGTTTCTGGGCGCCTCATTTAGAGCGCAGGGAAAGGGTGTACGAAAAAGGAAAGTGGGATTGACTGCTCCTCACGTCCAACTGCATTGGGCTCAGATGGCAACCTTGGCATCCACAGTTCCTGCTCTGTCCAAGAGGAGAATATGTGCGCTGGCTGTCTGGTGCTTGGCAGCATTGGACGAGCTTCAGTAAGGCAATCAAGCACGGGCAGCATGGTTCGGTCATGCGTGCACTAGACTTTAAACTGGCGGCGAAGTCTTTAAATCGTGGTGCTTTCTTAAGCATGTCGTGAGTTGTTAGTATGTTGACGTACAACGAATGAAACTCCTTCTTAGCACCACCAGTACACTGTTTAAAAATTGCTTTCCTTTGTGTGGCGCGTGCTTTCAGAAGAGCTGGCTAATTCATTATGCTCTCGTGTTGATTCACTCTCTTTTAATTTTTTTTATCCCTCGTCCTGTGCCTCCTCTTCTTTTTCGTGAGAAACGATCCTTGAGAAACGATGTTGCCAGATGCGCGCGCTTTGTGGGCGTGCGCTGAGCCATGATCAAGAAAGGTTAAAAACTGTGGAGAAGGATGAAGAGAGGAGATAAATAAACTAATACGTCACCACGGGTACGGAAGGGTCGGCTGGCAGCACTTAAGAATCGCGAGTGGGGAGCTTAACTGTAATTTCAGCGAGCGAGAAAGCCGCGGTGTTTAAGTCACACGAACCGCATGCCGCAGGTCTGCTGAACATTCCAATGTTTAATCGGCCTGCTTATACGCCGTGACAGTATTGCTAACCATGTTGGACCGGAAGTCCGTACTGCAAATAATGGACTGAAGCCGCTTGGCTTGGCGAATCGACTAAGTGTTTAGAACGCGTGTGGAACGGTTAGTGCTCGCTAACCAACGAGCCATATGGCCATAACTACAGAGTGCATTCGATGCGTTCGTTAAGGTTAGTAAGCACGGCCCACAGTCGTCAAAGCTTTTGGCGCATTGCTTTTACATCAGGAAAACAAACAAACAAACAAACAAACAAACAAACAAACAAACAAAGAAACGTGATTGCCCTGGCCTTGATCTCTGGTTGCATTTGGACGCCGAGTAAAGCGACAGATAGTCTACTGTTCAGAAGATTCTCAACAAAAAACAACGAAAAAAGTTCACCAACCAGTAGTCAGCACAACCACAACAATGAAAATTCTGGAAAGAATTTGCCTCAACTGCCTTGGTAAGTCTCAACAATTCCGTCGTTAACACAGGAATTATGTCAATCAGCATGTCACAAGGAAAGGAAATGGCATGCAATAACAATGTAAATGAAAAACACAATCGAAATAACATGAATATAACATCACGTATCATCGCGTCTTTACTGTATGACGTTGGAGACAGGTCTCACGAACTATGTGGCGTGCGGCACCACGCTGACCTTCCCGATAAAAAAGTTGTCGGTTCTTGAACACAATTCATTAAGGCCCATATACTGGCACCTGTTTGCGCGAAGCACTCTATAATTCATCTCAGTACGGGTGATCGCAAATAGCTGGTGCATTAGGGTATATTAGAAATGCACAATGAATCTTATTCATATTCGTCGCTTTACATTTTGAGTAGAGTAGATAATTGGTGGAAATTAACAGAATTCACAACCAACGCCTTGGACCAAGTGCCCGAACAAGTTGTAGTTCGTCAATCTAAAACGCAACATAGCGTGTTCAAAGTCTAAGCAAAGAAAAACTAAACAAGCAATACGGGTTCCAGTGAAACTTAAGTACTGTTCCCTATGTATGACTATCGAGCTTTGTTCTGAGAACTGAGTGCTCACTGCGCACAGTCTCTAATCACGTGTGTGATAATAACTGATTTATAGAGCTTTTTTCTTGGTGGGATTTTGCAATTTTAACACAGATTGCGGTTTAACAGATGGCTTGCCCTAAAATTTTGCGCCTCCTTGCCCTTGATGACGGCCACACGTACCACTTGTCCTAGCGGTACAAAAGAGAGAAAACTGTTGCTTTCTCGCGCCTGGTGAGGAGCGGTAATCTTGTTAGGTAGAAGTTAAAAGTATTATTTAACTAACGAAAAAAAGGCCTCTTAAATAGCCACTCAGTTCTCGAGTACTGCTACTACTGCATGTGTCATGTAATGAAACAATGGGAAATGGGCAGGTGGTAAACCTGCAAATTTTGTCGGTGTGTCTAAATTACATAATTTAATATAAATGCCATTGTGCACAGAGGACCCATTTGTTAAAGTGAATGCAGGCTGGCTTCAAAAACTTTCGCGGCATTTGTCTGCGTGTTTCGGTAGATTGAGAAGAATGTGCTACATTTTGGCGAAAACAATGCTCGCCCATAGCCAAATAAATGTTGACTTTTCTTACAGGCGGCACCGTAGCTGAAAAATGCTTAATTCGTCATTATTTTGAGGGTCCTTTTATGTTTTGCTATGGGTACTTACATTGCAGGAATCTACATGTTTAACGACAGACCATTGTACGATGAATAGTGAATCGCTTGCTGATAGTCAAAACGATGGCGATATAATCTTCAAAGCGCATGAAAAAGTAAGTGAGTAGGGAAGCCTAAATAACGAAATAAATAAAATATACAGAGCTGTTCACAATTACAGGGAGAGCATAGAAATGTTTAACACATATAGGTGGTAGTAATTGACCAATGAAGAATATGTCATTTAGAAAACCTATGTTCTAGTTTTTATGAGCGATCGACCATTTGTGTCCATACAATGAAATCGCAGCACTTCGTTTTGCTTGTGAAAGGTGCAGTGGCGTACTATGTTTTGTAGCTCACAAGTGCGCTTTGCAAATCTGATGTAGCACTCTCTTAACATCAGGAAAGCGGCTCTAACTGAGATGGAATAGCAGACTGGGTGTATAAGTGGGTCTTTAGTGCAGCCTGGTACGTACGCGGTAGCATTTTCTTACCTGAGTAATGAAATATTTACTGAGGCTTCAAAAAGCCACAAGCCGTCACTATTTGTGTGCGATCTTCTTAGGAGAAGGATGTCTCAGAGAAAACGGTTATAAAATTGTATTTTGCTATAGCTCCTCTTTTAAAGAATTTTTGTTTAGACTGCTACAAACCAAAGCCCACTTTCACATGTTTCAAATCATTACGTCCCTACTCTGAACACACATTTCGTTGCGCCTCGTCGCAGACTTAACAATTAGAATAAGTAGCATGCAGTATTTTTTTTTCATTAAGTGGCGCTTAACCCTCGTGGTGTCAGTGCATGTATGCCGTGAACGATTAGAACCCGTTCTTGAAAGTGCGCCTCATGCAGTTTCGTATAAAAACCACAAAAATCAAATATTATTCCCTGCATCCCGAACTCTTCTCGCAGGAATATCTCTCCAATTTCGCAACTTTTGCCGTCTCAGTCACATATACTTTCAGCGAACACGGAGCCCCACAGAGGAGGCCCACTACTTGAACCTACATAAAAGAAAGTTCCTTTTGATGGCTTCATTTGCCTACCGCCCGGAGAGCTTAGTATACGATCAGTTTATACCGCTGTTGTCACTTGCGGCACCATTACCGTACCACATGTAATGAGATATCGAAGAGTACACAAAAATGTTTCGTGAGAGTGCTCGCAGGACCCGAAAGCACGTACGGATTCTCGATCAATAGTACGGTCTAAGAAGCACTCGAAGTTCTTTTTAGTGGAAGTGTATAGGGTTACTGCGGCTCTCATGGGGTTCCGTCCTCAGAATACATAGTGCGTGCGGATGACATTTCATTCGCTCAGCTGTCGAGTAGACGGTGCCCAATAACAGGTCGGCACTAAGAAGGAACCGCCGAAGCCTTTCTGCGGCAATACAAAAAACAAAATGCCAGAAAGTTTTTTCCAGGAAATACGGTGCAACTGGATTCGTGCAAGACTTCGCCATAACCCTGGACGTCTGAAAAGAAGGCTTCCATTCTTCTGAGTACAGTTCACTAGAAATTTTGCTATGATTCCGATTCTCAGTGACGCCTATAGCTGAAGCCTGTATCATATAACATTAGGCTTCTCAATAAGATGCGCTTAGAATTAAGATTAAATAAAATAAAATAAAAGGCCACTTGATTCGCAGTGAAGGCTCAGACGTGCGGTAGGCACTGTTGTATGCATGCTTCGTATTACCGGCAGCGCGAATGTGAGCAAGCCAAACAAAACGCCGAACAAGTGCTGCATGACGACTTGTCTGCGGATTCCACTGTTTCTACTTGTGATTGCGCCCGAATTCGAGAACCGCTTGCGAGTACGCGCTTTAAGGCGCCTCGTGTTAACAGCACTGGGTAGAGCAAACGCACGTTTGCATCCTTCCTTCAAGCATTAAAATAATAAAAATAAGAAAGTGCCTCAACGAATCAAGGAATCATGTTCGGCAACAATGTGGCGAGCCGGGCACCACGTACGGCATCTCGTAGCCTTTGTCAGGCATTATTCCTGCACTCTGCGTTGAGGAGCCGTTTGGTTTGTTAGCATTGTTTAGTTTATCCCACATGAGTATCCCCTGGTACGGAAAAAATATGGCGCATCTGCACTCCCTGGGCTCACATATTGTGCCGGAACTCTGATGCTTATAAAAGTAATTTAATTTATGCTAAGAAAAATGGTAGCAGCGAACAATGTAAACAAAAATGACAGGTGTTACATGTGAGGCAGGAAGAAACGAGAGTGCATTAAAGAGTAAACGCCGTGAGTGTCGTCTGATGAGAAATATTGAAGGAAGCCGGAGTGTTTAGTAAGTCTTGGTAGGAATGTGGGATGCTTTTTTTCTTTACGGCGTGACCTTCGCATTAGCGCCAAAGGTAAGTCAAAGTGAACGCATTTTGCTGAAAGTGTTGGAGTAGTCAGTGCTGCAAGCGGGGTGTGAGGCAGAGCGAGCAGGATTTTTCATCGTGATACCGTCTAAAATAAGACAGACTGAAACAATCATCCCGAAGTGAGAAAATTTTTGCAAATCATAATCAATATTTAGTGGAAGACTCCCCTCCATGTTCTAACGTTGCCATTATGCTCTCTGAAAGAATAGAGGAAGTGTAGGATACTAATTTTCGTTATTATACGGTAATATGACATTCACCAGAAGTTTTTATTCTTTAGACGGCTTGATAATAGTGTACAACTGCCTCTTCACCTGACAGCTGTCTCATTATTGTCGGGTTATTTTCACAATTGAGCTTGGTACTATTTCTGCTCTCATTATATAATTTTGCCACATTATAAGTCTTGTGGAAGAAATCTCACCCTTAAATTCGACCACACACCCCCAAGACGCCACTTTTTAAAAATTCTTTCTTTATCCGGATCATTGAAGATTGGTATGGATGACATGCGGAAGTGGTGCACCGCAGTTAGGTGGATGAATTTTACAGAGTCCTCGGGGATAAACTATTTGGCGCAGAAGGCTCTTTTGAAATCAAGTGTTTGTTTTCCATGCATAAATAAATGAATTAATTGATTAAACCCTCTTCCCGTGTTTACCGCCTCCCACTTTTATGCTTTATTTTAATTTCTTTTGAGGTGTGCACGCTGAACGCCAAAATACGTGCGTGTAATAGAAGGATGCATTAACCTTTAAAGTTTAAAGTTTAGGTAAGTGCGCGAAAGAGCTCTCTGTTGATAATAAATGAGCTGAAGTAATCCCTTGAGCCTCCGATTTTTACTATTGATTTCTTGGTGTAAGCCATAAATAACAAATCACGAGCTAGCGGCCATCAGATCGACGGCTATGCGTCGATAAAGAACCCGAACCACCTCTGGTGCTATGGTATGCATAGCTTGCGTATGATGTGTTTTAATGTACGTTAATTGATAGATGCTTAGAAAAAACGGCAGTCAATAAACTTCAGTTCTGGAAATTTCATTAAACGGAAAGATAAATGTCCTCTTGCATGCATGAGGCTACCACAGGAGCACTAATGAAGAACACGCACACAAAACTAATCATCCGTAATGAAAGATGCAACTTCAAGTTCCACTTTTTTACTTTAGCTCACAAATACTGCTGTTGTTTTCAAGCTAATGTAAAATTGCATATGAGTGAATATTGAGGACCATATAAACAAAATTTATGTACCGAGCTTGTTACAAACCACAACTAATTTTTGTTCCGATAGAAAAAAAAGTAGAAACGATGCTAAAGAACAATTATGCATGCGTTCAAGCTCAGAAACGTTGTTCAGAACTGTTGCCTGCTGTTTTTTCTTTGCATAAAATGAGCGTATACCTCATCACAGTGGTTGGCGCAGAAGCTCACCAGGGAGAGACTGTGTCCGAATCTGAAGAAATACAGCGAAATAGCCACGGCTAGTTGCCAGGAAGTACACAGAATAGCTGAGCTCCTTATTTTAATTGCTTTGCTTTGCGATTGGTTCGTAATTAGTTAAGAAAAGTAGACATAGTGAAACATCATAGCACTTTATTGTGATTGCTTCCGAGGAAGCTGCAAAAGAATATTCGGCGAAATATTCGAAGTGTATTTGATTCGGTTCCATTACTACTCGACTCGTATCCGATTCGGTTTTTAGCAGCACCATACGCATTCGATTTCGAAGAAAAACTACCCCATTCCTCGTATTTGGTTCGGTTTTGGAAAAGTGGTGTTCGCCCTCCCTTTAATTGCGAAGCGATCTAAGTGCGTCGTCAGAGAAGCTTCAATTGCAGTGGCGCAGCGCGCCATTGGATATATCGAATGTTGCGGTGAACGGCAGTTCGATATATGCGGACAATAGTGCTACGTTTCTGCATAAGATTTTCAGGGGATGTTCATATTGTTCGATAGAAAAAAAATGAATTCATATATCCGCGTTTGATATATCCGGGCTCGACTGCATATCTTAGGTTCGTCCGACGAAGATTACTGCATTTTTTTTACTTTTTTATTATTGTTCTCAATATTTCGTGGATTAAATTTTTTCGCCGCTCGGTTTTTAGCAGCACCATACGCATTCGATTTCGAAGAAAAACTACCCCATTCCTCGTATTTGGTTCGGTTTTGGAAAAGTGGTGTTCGCCCTCCCTTTAATTGCGAAGCGATCTAAGTGCGTCGTCAGAGAAGCTTCAATTGCAGTGGCGCAGCGCGCCATTGGATATATCGAATGTTGCGGTGAACGGCAGTTCGATATATGCGGACAATAGTGCTACGTTTCTGCATAAGATTTTCAGGGGATGTTCATATTGTTCGATAGAAAAAAAATGAATTCATATATCCGCGTTTGATATATCCGGGCTCGACTGCATATCTTAGGTTCGTCCGACGAAGATTACTGCATTTTTTTTACTTTTTTATTATTGTTCTCAATATTTCGTGGATTAAATTTTTTCGCCGCTCATCAACAAGTTTTCGTTCTTGTGCCTGACACCTAAATAATGAGCACCTTGTTAGAATTTCTGGCGCAGCTTGGAAGCAACGTGCACCGGATTTTCTTGGTAGCAGCACCGTATCTAATTCCTCAGCACTAGGCTTCCCCCCTCCGTATTCATTCTACCGCAACAAAGCACGGAGAGAGAGAGAGAGAGAGAGAGAGTGGTCACCGGAACTACATTACGGCGTGCCAGGGTGAGGGCACAACACCACACAGTACCAGGAAATACGTACGAATGAACGCGGCAGTAAGGAGAGAAACATCAGGGCGGTAAGTGCCTAACGCTGTTCACTCTGCTTCGGTGGTTTTGGTGTGGGAATACATGAGCTGAATCTCGCGAGGACATGAACCCCGTGATGGAGGCGTAAGTGCAATATGCAAGGAAGAAGGGGAAGGCGCCATTTCTTTCCTTCGTTATGCATTGTTCACCTGCCGCGCTGGCTTAGTGGCTCTGGCGTTCGGCTGCCGATTCTAATGGCATCGGATTGAACTCTAGCAGTGGCGACTGCTTTTCTATAAAGGCAAGGCAAAATGCACAGGCCCAATTCTCAATTTTCTTCCTCTTGAGGCAGTTCTGCCACCGATCAAATATGGCCGTCTTTGACCCATTCTGTTTGTCTGCCTCCCAGTCATAATTCCCAGTGCACGAATGAGAAAAATGCGGGCAACATGAGAGAGAGAGAGAGAGAGAGAAAGAGAGAGAGAGAGAGAGAGAGAGAGAGAGAGAGAGAGAGAGAGAGAGCATATTGTTCTCGAAAAACCTAGTAACTTTTTTCGCTCAAAGAAAGGTAACCGCCGCCATTATTCGACTTAATAACGAACTGAAAATTTGGTTTTGAGGAAACGAAATGGCGCAGTAACTGTCTCACGTATCTCGGTGGACACCCGAACAGCGACATAAGGAAGGAGATAAAGAAAGAAGTTAAGAAGAAAGGAAGGAAGAGGTGCCGTAGTGGAGGGCTCCGGAATAATTTCGACCACCTGGGGATCTGTAACGTGCACTGACATCCCACAGCACACGGGTGACTTTAGCGTTTCACCTCTATCGAAACGCGGACGCCGCGGTCAGTTTGGAACCCGGGTACTGCGGCTCAGTAGACGAGCGCCCTAACCACTGAGCCACCGCGGAGGGTGCTCATTAACGAATAAGGTCAAAAATCTTCGCGCAATCATGCGGGATAAAAATTGTTCCCTCGATGCTACAATACGGCCTTCATTGCTAGTAGTCAGAACCAGTAATTGGCTAGTGGTTTGTATGTCTCCCGCAATTTGATGGTACAATTTTCGCCGGCATTTTGAGCGTTACCTTTAGGCCTCTCGTTGGGCAAAAGACGTAATGGTACTGTTAAATGCACTGATTTAACACCAAGAGCCGACATGCGAGGAAGTCACTTTCCTTTCTATTAACGGGTGCTTAAATGCATTTTTCTAGAAAATTAAGGATTCAGTGGAGTTTGAAAGAGCAATAGTGAGAGAGGGAAACAATTCGGGCTGACGATACCACACTAGAAGAATGTACCATTCACAAAAAGAGGAAGCGCCTATGTGCAAGCCCTTGCTTGGAATCCATGTTGCCCATTGTTTGAGGTCGACTTCCTGGTAGCAAGCAGAAAAAAAATTTGTGATCTGTTTCTGTAATCCACTCTTGCTTGGGCCTCACGGCCTGCAGTATGCCATAAATAAATAAATAAATAAATAAATAAATAAATAAATAAATAAATAAATAAATAAATAAATAAATAAATAAATAAATAAATAAAGTAACCAGGCTGCATGCTTGCTGCTCAGTCGTATATTGGAATACTTACGCCACCCCTCATGATGGAAATCTTCGTAAAGTAAGGGCAACCCTTGTCCTGGCATTTCAATACTTTTTTATACGCCGTAAAGGGTGCACTCAACGAGTTGGAAGCAACCCTTGCAGCCTGGTTGCTTTTGGCAGCGGCCGTACCAGCCGCAAATCAGGACGTCCGTGTTTCGGGCCGTTAAGCGCTACAAAAAAGTCCCGAATATTTTTTGCATTAAACCATTGTAACTTTGTGAATGCCTCATTTCCTTCGACCGGATAGATACGTTTCCGTGACTTGAAGGTCGACATGTTAGCGTAGCCAATTGAGTCAGCGTTTTCGTGAAAATAAGTTATTTTCAGTAACAAGGTGCCGTCCTAGTTTGGGTTTATGCGTAAACAGCTAAGATGGGGAGGCATCTTCATCACTGTTGCCAGCACCAGGCAGTACGCACTAAATCAAAAATGTTGATGTGTAAACGGGTGCAAATAATATATTTGAGCGCGATAGCGCTAATGATCCTGTTCTGCAGAAAATCCGGCGTCATTGTCGGTGTTATGAGAGAACAATACTTGAAGAAGCATCCTAGGTGGGCAACCTGGGTCACGTGACCTTGTGGTTTCATCACAACCTGCCCACCGGATTGTGAGTAAAGTGACCATCGCTGCAGGTGGCAGTTAATTTAAAAAAAATTATCGCTAGAGGTTGTTCGGGAAGAGCAACCCGGGTCGCACAATCCGCACCGGTGTTAGCATCTCTCATTGCTGGGCAGGGGCGCATTGCTTAACCGCTGCATCATTGCGTCAAGATTGTTATGAGGACTCCTGTGGATACATGACTGTACAGTTGAGAAGAACCAAGTTCGCATATATGGTCATTAACCCATAAACGATGTCGCGTTACGCCCTTAAGGTGGAGCTTACGTATGCCCTGTAATTTTTGGGAGAGACCTGTGTCGTACAGTGAACGTAATGTGGATGACGATAATGGTAATAGAGATGTCGATGATACTGATAATAAAAGTGCATGCATGCTCGGCGCAAATGCCCTACTCTCGTTGTCCTCGCAGATTTTGGAACCCAAACTTCTACAGTTCGATTTTTGGCTAGACCAGCAGTATTACATCTAATTTCTTTCATTACCTTATGGCCGGTCTACAGATTGTAATGCGTGCGACACATGAGAATCTGGCGTCGTTTGCTGATTTCTAGAAACTACGCCTCGTGGCAGATGACGACGTGCCTGTTTTATGAAAGTCAGTGATGTTTCCGAGACTCTACAAGAAGCGCCATTTCGTGAGGATTCTAGAAATCAAGCGCACTGGGAGACGTCAGCTTAGGACTCACTGGCTCTATTTTATTTATTAATACTGCAGGCCAACATACTGGCCCATGCAGGAGGGGCAATACAGTTGACAAGATAAGGACTATGCTACAAAGGTGACAAAAAATGCATATATAAACAGTGCATGAAAATGAAAGTGCATGGATTTGAAAGCGTTATTCTGGCTTTTACCGCATGTTTTAAGACTATCGCTTCTACAACAATTTCTTTCCGAACTGCGGAATGTGATGTGCCTTGGTGGCCTGTAAACACTGGCGTGTCGAAATAGGTAAGTTTTTAAATTGTTCTAATCGCCACGCAGCCCCGTTCAAGTAGTGGCAATGCCTCAAATGTATTAGAATACGCGGACTGCAATGCAAGCACTGCTTCTGCACAAAAAGATGAATAAGAGACTTTCGTGCTAAGAAAGACAATATATTTGCAAAGCTCAAGACAAAAGAGGCTGTAACAGGTCATAAACAGGTCAAGGCTGTCCTCAGCTCTATTCGGGTGCTTCGCTTTCCGTGTGGTAGCCGCACCGTGACGGGCATTCGTATTTGACACGCAGGCTCTCCTTGGCGTCTGCCAATTGGGAGTCGCCAGCCGGGCGCTCTCCGTCACGTACTGCGCCCTCTAAGATGTTAGCCGCGAAGCCTCCTGTCCCAACCACGCTGACGTTATGTGTGTTCTTCCCGCAGGCCTTCCCCGGGCATACGCTGGACACTCAATGTGTGGCCACATGGCAGGAGCCGTCTCCTCAGTGTCAAGAAGAATGCGCGTTGGGGAAGTCGTTTCCCTTTACTTCGTGGTTTTTAATATTTCCATCTTCACGCCTTCTTTCGTTCCTTGCTTCCCATTCCCTTGACGCCTTTAGTTTTCTGGGCCAACAAAGAGCGAAGCAGGTGCCATCAGCGTGCCAACGTTCCCGTAAACGAGCAGGACCTCCGTGATCACCCAGCGCTGCGGCCGCGGCATTTCGAAGTTTTGCTAAGACATCTGCATTTCTGCGCACGCAGCTGAACACTTGTGACATTCACCGCACTAAGTTAGAAGTAGAGAATATATTAATCCACCGCTTGTAAGTTTGTTCATGTGGGACAATATTTGCGAAAGTAAAATTTTATTATTTTCTTGCACCAGTATTTCTTGTGTAGGCGAAAGAAATTGCGGCTAGAAATGAGTGAAGATTAAGAAAAACTAGAACTGTATTTTACCACTTCCTACTTGCGAATTAGTTCAGCAGCTACTTTTTGAGTATAGCGCGTTTACATTACAAATACATTCCAGTGGTTACCTTGTATATGTTGTATCTCAATGCATGAAAAAATTATGAACAAGTCGAACATGTTGGTTTTATGCGGTTAGGTTATTCATTAAAACAAAACATTCCCCCTCTCGGCTATGTAGCTATGTACGGTTAAAATACAAGAGTATAACTCATTGATCCTGCACCGTAGTTATTTGAACTATTGATTATTTAGTTATTATCTGACGTTCTAATCATATTTCCAAACACACTTTGCTCTTCATGATTCTTTGTAGCCATTATCCGTGCATCAATTCCTTATAATTCATTGTGTTTAGATACGTCAAACTCAGCTATATACGAGGCAAGTTTTATGTTTCTGTTATATTAGAGACAGTTCGAGCGAACGGATCTAGGTGCCATGGGTAAGAGAAAATTTTGCCGCTTCTGGTCGTCTACAAAGGGAAGTGAAACATGCCTGGCGGAGAAAATGAGTGGCAAACTGATATAGCTATTTTTCGGTCACCCTTGCTTGTTCAGCGTAGAGTTAATTTTTTTTATAGATTACAGACATTGTCTTAGCGTACGTTGCAATCAGTATATTAAGCAAGGTTCGCTCGATTCCAGTGCGTGATATCATTTCAGGGTGCGATAGCATAGGCTTCGTTGCTCCAGGCTAAATCTGATCTCTTCCAGATGCTTAGAGAATAACGTGACTCAAAGGACTGTGGTGCATTGTGTCTTGAAATTTAATGAAATGGTACAGGTGTCCAAAATGTCTATGCGAGAGTTCGTGGAATAGCGCATCAGGTTTCTAATCTCTCGCGAAAATTTTTTGCTGCTTCTTTCTTTTTGATACACCGAATCGGGAGATCTGAGATTCTGCTCCGTTCCTTCATTTTCGAGTTCGAAGCTTTCATTCTCGCATAAAATCCGGTGGTTTCAAAAGATAAGAAACGAACGTGAGTTGATTACTCTTATGGAGTGGTTACGGTGCCATCTTGTCAATCATCTGTATTTCCTTTCCATTCCGGCAGCTCGCGTTTCATTACATTAAAAGTTTAAAGCAATGTTGTTGCAGACTTGTTTTTGTGACGGGAAGCCCAAAGGCGTGTTAAATTTTCAATGGCATTAAAAAGAAGATATCTTATTTTTATCTTCAGTAAACTGACAGTCAAGTATTCCACTGTCGAAAGCAAAGCTATGAAGAGCAAACAGCACTTCGCCGGCCACTTCCGGGTTATGACGCACAGCTCTGACGCGATTGGTGTAAACACATCTTCTCTCAGTGCACCTTGCTCTTTTGTGCTATTATTCTTGCCTCGGGGCGTCTTTTACCTATTTGTTTTGGATCCTAATTTTTTTCGTATGATTAGTTCCAGACTAGGCAACGCGCCCCGCACTGTTCAGTGTGATGAATCTTGATACTGGCGCCTGTCGAAAGCAGTGTTTACTACATTTGCGCAAATATAATGCCAGTTTTTTCTTCGAGTAATGTGCTTCAAATAGCCCATCGCAGTGCATTTGGAACCAAACTACGAATATGACGAGAATTTTTTTCCGCTGGTCTTTGAGATACCTTCATCGAGATATCCCAACATGCTTGTGACATGCGAACGAAACCAACTCCTCCACTAGCCTGGTCATCGAGGCCTAGTGCAGGGCTGGCACTGGCAAGGAAGGGTTGCTGCAAGCACGAAAAAACGGCGGTGCAGAATTTGAGAGTGAAGAGAAGGAAGTAAAAGAGCTTTGAGGAGTAGGGAAGAGAAAAAGTGTGAAAAGGCGTAGAGCTGTGGAGCACGAAACACGAAGCAGCGAGGCAAGAAGTGGCGGCATGTCGGCCATTGCTGCGAGTCTTGCCGCAGGATATTATTTTTTTCTCAATTCGCAAAATACAAGTTTCTCAGCGACAGAAAATTGGAGGTCTTAGTAATGGTAAATGTTAACTTCTCTCGAGAAGGCCTGTCCTCAATATGTATCTGTGGTTAAGCTGTCCAATGGTACTTAGGTCATGACCATTATGTAAACCAGCTAAGTAGGTTACATGGGCCGTATATGGCATCTAAGGCCGGATAAGCTCACATGATCCGGATTTGGTTCATGTCGGCCGGTTGAAGTTCACATCGGCCGCATAGAGCCCAGATGAGATACCCGTCAGAAAAGCTTGCTAGAAATTGCCAGCTGTGGTCACTCGACGCACATGCACGTTGGCTTCGGAGCAGGCACTTTCATGAGATGTTCATCGCGGTGACCATTGCCGCTTTATGTTCTGGAATAAACCGAGGAATTTGTGTTTTCAATACCTGCATCAACCATTTTGACCCTTTTAATGAAATCGACGCCAAGCTGCGGAGGCGCCGCGAACTAACCGAAGAAGGTTTGGGGCACGCAGTACCGTCTTTTTTTTTATGTAGTCGAGGGTTTGACGGCATACCGTCTGGTCAGGAATCATGGTGATGCAGATTGCTGGTCACTGGCCAAAGTCAAAAGATGAAAAGACGTTTCGGGAGCACTACGGCTTCCTTGTTCCTTATGAACCAATCGGAGCACGGATCCGTTCTTTTGTAGCACCCAGTAACGTCAAGAATTCGTCCGATTTCATCGACAAGGTAAAATCCATTGTCCCTGAAGACAACGACATGCTCGTGTTTCTCGACGTCTGCTCACTGTTCACCAGCGTACCTGTCAATCTGGCCGCTGAAGCTTGCAGGCAACGTCTCAAAGATGAGGGCTCATGGCAAGATCGTACCCCTTTCGACGCAGCAGAGCTTTGCGAGCTATTGCGCTTCTGTCTCGCTAACACCTATTTTACTAATAATGGCACCTTTTACCAACAGACCTTCGGCATAGCAATGGAAGCAGCAATCTCGGTGACAGCGGCGAACATCACGATGGAAGTCATCGAAAACAAAGCCCTAACTACTTTCCAACCGCGACCAAAAATATTTCTAAGGTATGTGGACGACTGTTTCTGTGTCCTAGAGCGCAAGCCCATGGCCTTTTTTCTGGACAACCTGAACTCCATTGAAGCCTCAATCAAGTTCACTTTTGAGGAAGAAACCGACGGCTGCCTCCCATTCCTGGACACCACGGTAACCCGTACTACGACTGGCCTTGTATTTAATGTTGACCGGAAACCTGCGCACACTGGAAGATATTTACATTTCAGTTCTGTGCACCCAGTCGCTCACAAACGGTCTGTGGTTGTCTCCCTGATCAACCGTGCTAGACAGGTCTGCAGTCAAGATATCTAAAGAGCGAAATGAAAAGAATATAGTCTGATCTTCGAAGAAACGGCTACCCTCTTTCCTTCATCAGGAACGCCGAAAGAAGAATGCCAGCGAATCAACCTGCCTCCGAAGAACGCGAGAGCACAAAAAAATCCAAAAGAAAAACGAGCTGCTGTACCATATGTAGCGGGAGTTAGCGAAGCGCTTGCACGTATTTTTTCGCAAGCCTGGCGTCAACATCGCGCACTTCCCCGCTGGCAAGGTGCGAACAGAACTTGTGAATGTGAAGGACAAGCTCCCTCGTGAAAAATTTCCAGGTGTTGTGTATGAGATTGACGGCGCCGATTGCTCTTCAATATATATCGGTGAAACAAAGGACTTGAGGAGACGCCTGAGAGGGCACCAGAACGACGCCCGAAACCGGAAAGCAGCATCTAACGCCATCGCCGAGCATGTGCAAGAATCCGGCCACGAGATTAACTGGGATCAAGTAAAGATATTGACAATAAAAAAGAACACATCAGCACGGCAGAATCTTGAGTCCCTTATCATACAGACATCGCCTAACACATTAAACAGGAACGACGGAACTCTACATCCTATCTATGCTAAATGATTAAAAACGCTACTGGGTGCTTCAAAAGAACGGATCCGTGTGCCGATTGCTTCATAGTGAACAACGGAGCCGTAGTGCTCCCGAAACGTCTTTTCATCTTTTGACTTTGGCCAGTGACCAGCAATATGCATCACCGTTTTTTTTTGCTCCTTTGCCAGAGTTGATCGCCGCCATACTGAAAAGTTGTTGTCTGCGTTTTACTCTACAAATTCATGTTAGGAGCTATCTAGCAGGAATAAATACACGTTACCAAGCCAGAAGAGCCGCTAATCGTCATGGCGTGAGATTTCTGTGCCGGCAACACAGAAAGAGCATGGAAACAAGCACTTTTTTTCGCTCTAGGGGAACATTTGCCGGACCACGACAGCGAAGTTCTTATCGGAGACCGAACCTATAATAATAAATGCATGATTTGCTTGCAATAAAAGTGCCTATGCAAACATGAGGTGTTATCTGTGAAGAAACTTCGCTGAGCACACATGTCTAAGTAGCTCATTTTAAGCACAAAAGGTTTTGTGCGTGACAATCTCTGTAGTTGCAGGCCTTATTACGGAGTGCCCGTATGGTGTACGGTGCTTCCTTATCCGAAAATTGGGGGAACTTTTGATCACGTGTTTTCATTCGAAGTACAATTAATTCTGAAATTCTGATTCGTTTCGTGACAAAAGTGACCTCAAGCACTTGCAGTCACTAGAATAGGTTAGAGAGACGGGCGGAGGGCAGGAATTGAAAGATTAGCAAGAAAAAAATTATATCATGGTGGCTGTACACTGACTACATAACTAACATCCACTGCTTACTAACTAAAATCACAAGAAATGGTTTACTGCTTAGAGGTGGTTGTGCAAAAAAGTCGATTTCGTTGTTCTTGGTTTTCACCTACACAAACCTTTAGAGACTTTTTGTTCATATTTACTATGGCATTAGGGTAACAAAGTTTGTGGTACCACAGAAAAAAAAACGTAAAAAGGCGCAAATTTATCACTTAAAACTCAATTTATATTGGCTGCGGCGTTTGTCTTGCTTTCGGAAGTAATTGGCCCTTGTTTTCCTCATCTTCTCGTTAGTCAGTCCCTTGTTGTATATAGTCTTTATAGCGAATGTGCCATAGATTCCAATTTCACTCGAAAGCGGACGCCGACCGTGTACCACTTCGCTTTCACGCTAGCTGTTTTCAAAGGCCAGACAGCTCTTTATTCTTTATCTCTCATGTATTCCTTTCCATTTTTGAGGAGGGAAACAGGATAACTTACTACAGGTTGCCACCACCTGCAAACAACTGACCGAGACGAAGCTGTTCTTTGTTATGCCACCATACTGGATTCGCTGATGACCCTTTCTAGCTTGGGGAAGATTTTAACTAGAGCGTTCTGTTTGCATCATGAAATTCAATATTATATATATATATATATATATATATATATATATATATATATATATATATATATATATATATATATATATATATATATATATATATTATATATATATATATATATATATATATATATATATATATATATATGCCAATTAAAACAGGCGAGCAAAAAATGCGAAATTAATTGCACCATGTTCAGTCAGTGCGAACGAATATAAATTTTTATCATTGTGGCGATAAAAATCTACTTTTGCACAAATACTGCGCCTTTGAGGTGTTTTCGTTCCAGCATTGGTCTTTACCCCACGTGCGACTAAAGCTGTAAGGTTAAAATTATGGCGACTTTCCGTCTTTTTCTCCTTTTGTTGTATTTGTTATTTTTAATCTTCCTTAGATGTCATGGCAAAAGATGTTTTTGCATGTCATGGTAAAAGTGCTTCCAAGAAAAAAAAAATGAAATTCGCGAAAAGAAAGTCCTGCAGTTATATCGTGATCGCACACATCTTGAAAGACAGGTGCATCCGACACCTAAAGAGGAATGAATGCGCTCTGCGTGTTGAACGAACAGAGCGCCGAAATTTGAAAGGGTCGCCATTTGGAGGCAATCTCAGACTCATCAGGCAGAAGGACCTAGAGGAGCGGAGCCGCAAAAAGAAAACCAGGTGTAATATAAAAAAAATAGTACAGGTAGTGACGGCATGTAAAAAGGAAAATATAATTAACTTAATTCTAGATGGCAGCCTCATTTTTTGGCGAGTCCGCTTATGTTACAGCGACATCTCACTTCACATCAAAATAAAGGGAAGAACGAAAGGACATTTCATTTTAAAACAAGTACATCTATTGATAAACACACGAGTGTCAGTAAAAGAAAATATATAAGCTTTGGGACTGGAAATTAAATCTTTTGTTAAAAATAAATCCGAGCGGTGGAGCGTGTCTTCCAGCCTATGTTCTTATTCCTCACTGCACAAAGCAATTTCACTGGGACCTAAAATTCGGAACTGCAGGTAGGCGCCTTCGCCTCTTCCATGGCGTAATAAGTTCACAATGTGTCAATTAAGAACTGGTAGTTATTTATTAAGCTGTCTTTTTTCAATTTTTACGCCAGGTTATTAAAACCAAACTGCGCCCGAGGACGATTTTTGGCCGAAAGCCATAGGCTGACTTGTTACCTTTGTTTAATCTATTGAAAAGAAAGATGAAATGAAAAGCAAATATGGCATGCAGAAAACACTTTGGGTACAGTCAGATTTTCAGCTTTGCCGAGTTACGCAAAAGCTAATCAAGGTATTTTATGATGTGCCTTGATTGCAGGTTAGAAAATTGCGTTGTGCGCGCTTTGTGTCTATCCGTGGAAGCCTGAGAAAAAGCGACAAGTGAAATTAGCCTAGTCAATGTCAATGCTAAGCAACCAACGGCAAATTCCCAATGGCGAAATGGTAACACCGCAAGCCCAACACACATCTCGTATTTGCTTGAACACGAGAATGAACCCAAAATAAGGAACCATAACCTCACAAAAAACACCAAAATAGCGCGATGGCCTCTTACTTGAAGTCTGAGATATATTGCAGCTTGGTTGTAACTGCTATTCTGGCTTAGAATTTCTGGATCAAAATTTGTATGAACGCCTGCTGTGGTACGGCAGAATAGTTCTTATTTTGGAACGTCACGTATGCGCAGTTCTTGCGTGCAATATTTTATTCTAAAGCAGTGAAAAAAGTGATGCACATCTTTAGTAAGAAAGGCCGTGTTTCCGTTCGCGACTCATCAGAGCGTAAACTCAACCCTTACGCTTTTTCTTTCATTTATACAGCCTGACTGCTCACTTTTCATGGGTTAAAGCTGCTTTTATTCAGTAGACTAACGTATTTATTTTGGGTGCATATTGAGAAAATCTATTATTTACTCGTGCATATCTTACTTGGCGCAGACACGCCACCGAAGAAACACATGAAGTGAGCTGGCGGGTTCCTGAAACCTGGTTGTTTCACATGCGTTCGTGACACTAGGCACTACCGAATCGTGAGTGCTAGAGATGGTCGTGCAAAAAAGGAACCACTAACATCTTGTTCCTTACTGCATACTGACTACAGGGAGCCTACTGCAAACTGCATGAATATGCATTAGCACTTCCAGCAAACAGTGCCTAATGAGTTCTTTTGTGGTGCGGATGTTGTCATGGGAACAACCGTTTTCATTTTGTCGATTCATCTTTTTTTTATATCTGATGGAAAGAATGTAACTGAAGGTAGGTGCATCATAAGACGGTTGTGAGCCCTATGCACCACTTTTTCCGATTTCTATGCAGGGTCGCTGTTTGAGACGAGCCCTTTCTACTTTGCCCTGTGATTAATCGATTGCCTGTTAAGCTTATTCGCCCTAGGTCCACCTCCACTTTGTCCTGCCACATCTAGGTTGTTTTCTGGGCCTCTTCTCATAAACTTCAAGCGTTATTCGCGCGTTCACAAGGTACTCGCCATATTTTTCTCCTTTGATCATCGCACCATTGCAGCCTCCCCTCTATTCAAGCCAGTAGATTACCCGCCGGTCAAAAGCCAAGAAGAATCAGTGAGGTTCGTGCCAGGAAAAGAATCGGCACGTAATATACTTTATAAGTATTCATGATGAGAGTATTACACACTATTTTCAGATCTAGTTCCTTTTTATTTTCCTGAAAAAAAATCTTGAATTTTGACAAGTAATGCTCTGCTCTAAAGACCCGGACTTATGTTCACAGTCGTAGGGATGACAAGGAACTGTCTTTTCGCCAACACGTCAGCCTTTTTGAGGAAAAGCGAAAGACGGGGAAAAAAGCTCATATTACGGGGGCGTTGAGAAGTTACGTATCAGAATTTGTGCAAAGATATCCCGAAGCCACCAATAAGTAGCTTATGACAGAAAGGTGATGTGTTCTTTCACTACAAGGTCGCCGGACAGGCCGGCCTGTTATTCTTTTCTAATCAAATTCTACCTTTTATAAATTCATAAAATGGCGTTGTCCCGTTGGAAGCAGCAGCACCCTCGTAAAGGCATTGCGAATGCTCAAGATTTTTAAGAACGTTTGAGACAGTGTTTAAACCAAGTGATTATCACCGCCGAAAAGGTTCGTTTTTCCTTGTACATTACAAACGGTGACTGAATGCCTGGCTCATCCCACGGATCAGCCAGGAGGACGTGAGAGGACGGGACACTCTACAGCACGTTTCTCGCAAAAGAGACAAATAATTTTAATATATTCTATTTTTAAACGTTTAGGCAGCTTTGTAACCCGATTTTTTTACTGCAAATGTGGTAATTCATTTATTTTGGTCGTTGAACACCTGAATCGCCGTTAAGAACTTACTGCCTAGCCCGTATTAAGAAGACACTGAGGATAAATTGAAGTTGACCTGTATTGATAGATTACTGCACTCTAAAGAGAAATATGCCAATCTCTCAATAAACAGGCTTTATAAGCAAGCAAAGACCAAAACGAGGAGCTACGAGTGTCGCCATCGTCGGCTGATTTCGCAATTAAAATGCGTTCGTTGACACTGAATATTTATTTTACTTATTTTTTATTTATTTACAGGATACTGCCGGCCTCACTTTGAGGCCTTAGGCAGGAGTGGGCATATCAATAATACATCAAGAAAACGAACATAGAGAAAAACATCGCAAGAATTTAAGTGAGAAGAAGAGACGAAATCCAGCAATAATAATAGTAACGAAAAGTAAAGCGCGACAAAAACAACAAGGCGCGTACACAGCAGCATGACACAACCACGCATGCTCAGTCACTCGAGCAAGAAACGAAATGTACAAACAATGAAAACAATCATGCATATGAAGCACTCAAGGCATTGCGCACAACGACACGATGGTAATTCTATTTTGCTTCAATACTGTTAAGCATGCCGCAGAATGACTGGACCGTCGGGCATTCCACTGTACTCGAGGTGAGCGCATTCCGCTCACGTACTGTCCGTGGAAAAAACGAGTTTTTAAACACGTTAGTCCTGCAAGAAAATTCTTTAATTTTTTTCGAATGATTAGATCGTGTTGGGCGCTTAGAAACTAAATTAATGTACACATCCTTATCTATTCCCAGCATATCATGATATAGTAGGTACATATATTTCAGTCTGTCCCTATACCGTCTCAATTTTAATGGCTCTAAGTTTGCGTTGTTTAGAAGAACCGTCGGAGATACTTGCCAGCTATAACAGTTGAATATAAATCTAACCGATTTTCTTTGAATGCTTTCTAACTGTGTTATGTTTTTCTGGGTATACGGGTCCCATACTACTGAGGCGTACTCAAGAATTGGTCTAATGTACGTTTTGTACGCTAAAAGACGGTTTTCTTGTGTTGATTGTCGAAGCCACCTCCTCAAGTAACCAAGCTTGCGCATTGCTTTCTTTTTTGAAATATATGACATATGCTCGTTCCATCTGAGGTCAGATGTAATTACGAGACCCAAGTATTTGTAGCTGCTGACCGTAGAGAGAATATTACCGCCAGTGCTGTAAGAAAATTTTAAAGGGTTTCGTTTTCGCGTGATTGACATAGCGACCGTTTTCTTTGCATTCATAGTCATTTGCCATGTGGCGCACCATGCTTCTACGCTGGCCAATGATGAATTCAAACAAACCTGGTCACTGCAGTTATTGATTTCTTGATATAGTATGCAGTCATCTGCAAATAACCTTATTTTCACGTTCACTACTTGTATTATGTCATTGACGAAGATAAGAAAGAAAAGGGGCCCAAGGACGGATCCCTGTGGAATGCCCGACTGTACCGGTGCTGAGTCAGAGCGCACACCATCAATAAACACACTCTGTCGCCGTGATGACAAATATGCAGAAATCCATGCAAGCAGCAGATCATTTTTAAGTATTGGCTGTAGTTTTAAAAGTAGTTTAGAATGAGACACGCGGTCAAATGCCTTTTCGAAATCTATGAATATCATATCAATTTGGCCCTGCTTGTCTAAAATTGCTGCGAATTCGTGAATGGTTTCGAGAAGCTGCGTTGTTGTAGATAATCCCTTTCGAAACCCATGCTGCCTGGAATCAATTATGTTGTTGTCATTCAGAAAGACCGAAATTTGTTTGAATATAATATGTTCAAGTGTTTTGGCGCATGTGGGCAGCAATGAAATTGGTCTGTACGAAGTGATAAGCGACCGGTTTTCTGTTTTGGGTATTGGGGTAACCTTTGCGTACTTCCAGTCATTTGGAAGTGCTGCACACGATAAAGACTTATTAAACAGAATACACAAATACTTCGAGCACCACTCGGCGTATCTCATAAGAAATGCAGTAGGTATGCCGTCCATTCCAGGCGATTTCTTGATATTTAGATTTAACAAGAGGGATAAAATGCCTTCTTCAGTCACTGAGATATTATCAATCGGTGGGCACTCAATTGAAGGATTAAAGGTTGGCTTTCGACCGTCATCATTCGTAAACGGCGAACAAAAGAACTGATTGAAAGTTTTTGCAATCAAACATTTATCTGTTACGGTTTCTCCATCTATGCAGAAACTGGATAGGGGCTGTTTTTTCAAAGAAAAGTGTCGCGAAAACTTTGCAGGGGAGGAAAGCAGATAATTCTTCAAAGATACACTTTGGTAGTATTCCTTTGCATTTTTAATGGCCATTTTTAGTTGGAGGCGTATGTTAGAAAGTTTAATGGTGTTAATCTCTGTTGGACGCTGACGGTGTTGTTTTCTTATTCGTTTAGCTTTCCGCCCTATCCGTACTATTTTCTTCGTCATCCATGGACGTTTGCGCTGCTGTATGCTTAGTTTCGTGGGAACAAAGTTCTTAACGCATTTCAGGACTAGGTTCTTCAAGAAAGACCATAGCTCGTTCACGCAGCATGTGCTTGATTCAGAAAGCGAGATAAAATCCGACAGCGACCTATCCATAGCGTCTAAAATATCGACGTCTTCAACGCGCGAAAAGTTTGCAACGAAACTTTTTTTTCTTTCAATGTCAGTGGTACGGCGAAGTTGAACTGTTAAAGATATCATTTTGTGGTCAGATATTCCATCAAAAATATGTACTTCGGGATTACGGTTGAGCACTGCATTGCTTACAAGAAATAGGTCTAAAATTGAAGCTGTCTCGTTTTGAATTCTGGTGGGCACTTTTACCAACTGAGCCAAGTCATGAAATATTACGAGGTCAACAAAAGGTTCAGCTTTGCTTGTAAGGGGTTCGGGAAAATCGCTACTCCAGTTTATTGACGGCATATTGAAGTCGCCACCCAAGAGGACATTGCAAGAATAGCTTTGAATGGAACAAAGAAATTCGTTTAGCTCGGAAAAAAAGTTTTCTTGTGTAGGTGGACGATAAAAGCCACCCACAATTAAATTGTGCTCATCGAACTGTACTTTAATGATGACGCACTCGATTGCAGATATATCAGGTAACTTTGAGACAAGTAATGATTGTTGGTAAATAATTGCAACTTCTCCGCCTCGCGAATTTCTATCTTTCCGGTGAATTCCGTAACCTGGTGGTGTTATTTCGTCGTCGGAGATATCAGAGTGAAGCCAAGTTTCTGTAACTATAAGAATATGCGGTTGGTGCGTCATAATAATACTTTCAATGTCATCTGATTTATTAATGATGCTGCGTGCGTTAACGTTGAGGCAACGGAGTGGCTTTTTGACAAGGGTTTCGGTTCACTGGGGCGGTGACGGTGGGTTATGTGCGTCTACTGTTGGTCTGCTTGTGGGAATCCTTCCGTTACTTGCACTATCCCAAAGGAACAGTTCGCCGTTAATTCTAATTTTGTCGTACACTAGTTGCACTTTCCCTCCAGCTGCTCTAATTTCCGAAGTACTATCCCAGAGTTTCTTTCTTTTGAGCCTTGTATGTGCTGAAAAATCTTCCGAAACTGAGAATGCTTTATTCTTCAATTTGGAACAATTCTTTAGAATGGTCATTTTTTCGCGGTGGTCGAAGAGCTTAATTATTACCGGGCGTGGTCTAGTCCCTTGTTTGCGCCCAATCCTATGTATACGCTCTACCGAAGACACTTGCACTCCAAGGGTGTTCTCAAACACGCCCTCAATCACAGCTTCCTTCAAATCGTCTTGAGTTTCTTCATCTTTTTCTTTGACCCCGAAAACTAGAAGGTTGTTCCTCCGGGAACGGTCCTCTAGGTCAATAAATTTGTCTTGCAAGCTGCGGACAGTTTTTTCGAGACCAGAGACTTTTTTGCTAATTTTCTTAACAGCCGATGCTGACTTCTCAACCACCTTTAGCTTCATTTCAATTTCTTTAACCCTCTTTTCAATTTTCTTTTGCCCATTAAGTATTTCGGCTAGCATTTCCTCAGTAGTGGGCCCAGGATTCGGCTCTACATCTCCAGAAAGCATTAGTAACGAAAACACAAAATCACGGTGCGGATCCCAGAGGCTGTGCTTCACCGCCATTAACTGCGAAAAGAAGGCAACCAGTCCTTCTCTGTGCGGACGTCACACGTTTGATTCGAGTCATGCAAAAAAATTTTAACGACAATTTTGTGAGATAGAAGCGGGTGTTTTTTTTTTTGCTGCCGGACAAACATTACCATACTAGGAAAGCGGCATAGAACCAAATTTAACTAACAACAATAATTGGAGGGACATGTCCTGACTGTCCCTCAAAGAGCATTTCCATAGTAACGTTACGCGATTCACGTCGGCTTATCATTTATGAGCAGGAGGTGATGCAGATTGAGTGCGTGTGCTCGAAACAGAAATGTTGTTCAGGGCGTAAAAATCCGGCATCCATGAAGACTACTTCTTTCCTACTCCGGCCTACTCCGGCCCCAAAGATGTTGTCGTTTAACATGTTGATACTGTACAAATTTTGCGTCCCCACTGGTAACATGAGAGATTAAGGATTATACCAGCTGCCTCCTAAGCGTATTATACTCAGCACGCTGAAAAAAGAAACAAAAGATTTGTATGCCAACTTAGCATGCGAAACTTTTTTCTTTCCATACTAAAAAAAGAAAAATGAAGTAAAGAAATGTACTGAAAGGCGTAGTAATGCATTTTTCTCTTCCATTAGGCTGATAAGAGGGCGTGAACTGCTGTAATGGATGAGGCCCGGAAATCAGATAAATTCTCTCGCGCAACAGGCGTGGCCCATGTCGTGGAAGCGACCGCTGTTGCAGGAACCGGTGTGGGAAAGAACAGCTGTTTAGAGCCCCGCTTGTCTCGCAGCGTACGCTCATCTGAAGAAAATCTTGGATAAGCAAGAGAATAATTTCTTGCGTGACACAGCAGAAAAGTAAGATCGCTATCGTCAGGGTACTTAGACGCTGAACAGAAACTTTTAGAAAAAAGTTTAACGTCGGCATGAAACCGGTCAATGTATGTCGCGAAAAGTAGTGCTTATTCCAGTGTGTTTCAGCACACGTACTACACATATGGAATGTGCGTTTCACTACAGAAATCCTTGTTTAGCAAGCAAGCTAGTATAATTAGTCTAATTACCGGACCCCCGTTTTCTGCTAAGTAATATTAGTGGCGGATTTATTTGTTCGGGGAAGTCCAAAATTTTTTCCCTCAACATACAATTTTCTAACTTTCGCACGCACATCCGAAATATCCGAGAGTTTTTCAACAAGTGTTAAATCCTGGTCTCAGGAAAATAGAAAACATGAAAGGTTTCTCGAAGTTCTTTATAGCGCTACAAAAAACAAGAACACAGGAAGAAGTACACAGGACGGGCGCAGCGCCCGTCCTGTGTACTTCTTCCTGTGTCCTTGTTTTTTTGTAGCGCTATAAAGAGCTTCGAGAAACTATGCTTCACCAACTAGCCCCACAACGTGTTTTGTTAAATGAAGGGCTTCGGTATAACCCCTTGAATTTCGGCAGTAACCGCTCATCAACATTTTTTCGGTATAGATTACTTACTTTTGCTTGTGCTGACAGAAATCAAAGTGTAAATAAAAGAAATTTGCGAGACTAACAACTGAGGGTTTCAATGTTCAGCCGAAATGGTGTTGTGAGCGGCTAACGTAAACCAGATGGGGCCAGCCTGCTCTTCTAGCGCTTTCGGGAATAAATACTACAAGAATATACTACAACGCGCGATCAGAGGGCCGCCAACCTTGATTCCCCTTTTCTTAAACTATCTATGGTCAACCGCGTTTCCAACCGTTCCACAGCTGCGTTGTGGCCATGATCGTAGCATACGGCCCGAGAGAGGATCGCGAGGATCATCGGGTACATTCTTCGTCAGCGGCGTGCAAGCGCTCCAGGCTTGCTCCAGTTGGAGCACCAGTGTTCGAAACGCCGATTCTGGGTAGATGCTATCAGCCTCATTCCGACGATCTGTCGCGGAGCGACCGTACAGCTTTTGATTGACAATTGGTTCGATTTTCCTGATGTGGAAAATTGGTGTTCGTACGATAACCGACCGATATTATTTTCTCTTAAAGCCAATCATTTATCATTTCTCAGACAACAGCAAGGAGGCTTGTAGACCTTTTTATGTAAAATGACATCGTTACGCTCTTTACCATCACGACGGCACACCAACCTGGCGACGCAACCCTTAGTTACGCGCGTTTTATGGTGGATGGTTTCTCCGCTTGAACAAGAAACAAACAAACGGAAGAACCGTTAATGAAATTCAACCTTACGGTCTTTACTACTTAGGTATTGGTTCGTTTCCTGCATTGTCTCAGTGGGAGTCTGCCCTGCTCAGCTCTGACTTGGCGACGCAGCGAAAGCTGATATCCCAAGCAAGAGCAACTGCGGTGGACATTAGGGTCCTGAAATAAGGACTCCACCCAAAATCTGTATTTTCGCCTCTCTATCCTACCTTTTTAGAATAAATGTTTTCTACTACTATTGCATTGTCTCTTTACCCACCTACTCACTTCTATAAAAGCGGCATGTGGTGACGCTCTTTTTCTGACTATCCACTGCATTTTGAACTTTACTTCTGCAATGAAAACTACGTTTCCTTTCTTTTTTTTCTCTCTCTCTATTTAAGCTTCCTTCGTTAAAGGCGCTGCCCTAGCCTTGGGCGTGGCTTGGTCGCGAGTCAGCAGCGTTGTTTACGTAAAGGTGTCCAAAGGAGGCGGCTGAAGATAGTGCTTTTTATAGCGCGCACCCTGTTACTCCGCAGCGTAACACTTTTTGGTACTATTGGGGCCACATGTTTCTTCCTTGCTCCACCGTTCTTTCCTTAGCGCAGTTTTCGCATCGGCTAAGCTCGCCGCTTGTTTTTCTTTCCGCCCCTCAGCAGCCCGGCCACCTTTCGCCTGCGTGTCACTTGCTGTGTTAAGGCGTAAGCTGTTGCTTTTCTGCCTGCTTCCGGGAAAAAGCTGTGGTGCCCAACATAGCACGCGTGCTCTTCTCCAAACTCCATCTGCTAAATTTTTTGAGGAACTTGGAGCAGCCAGCGTTGAGGTACGACATCACTTCATCCAGGAACTAGGCAGTGTGGATGGCGAACTTCTTTTTTTAGTTAAGCTCGACAAAACTCCCCTAGATACTTCTAGTGGCAGCTGAGTCTAAATACGCCTCCAGCGCCGAAACCTTACCGCGGTTGCAAAATTACGCACGCATTAAAACCCAAGAAGAGCAGAACCTACGACTGTGATCATATCCTACTAAGGCAACCTTCGCGATGCTCGTGGTACTGACACTAATGAAACTTCTTGGGTACTTCGCCTTCTTATTACCAGTATATAAGTATCTACCCGCAGGACGTAAAGAAGATACTCATTATTAATAGATTTTAACAAGCCTGCAGTGCTACATTCTGGGCTGAAAGGTTCATTGTAGTGGAGGAATTTGGTGTAATTTAGGCCACCTGAGTTTCTTGCATGTTAAGATAATTTCAGAGGGTTTTGTATTTTGCCTGGATCTATGGGGCACCGCGTGGCCTGTTTCCGAACCAGCGTCCTTGTGCTTAGTAGCAGAGCGTCATAGCCACTGAAGCATCGCAGTGAATGAATTTGCAGTTTCAAGTGACGGGGTGCGCTGAGCAGTAGGCCTGTTATAAGTGTTACGTGTGTTCATTGGGCGAAGGCTCTTGCGCTATTCAAATGAGAGTTGAGAACAGGGTGGTTACGTTGCATTGTGCTCTAAGGTTGGTAACTGCTCGCCAACCAGATTAGGACACGCGATTTATCCGTCTTCTGAAGCCGTTTAGCAACGAATCCTGCTGTTTGCTTCAATTTCAATTTTTGTTGGAAAACTATAGCCGTAGATATAGATATCAGCCCATGTTCCTCGTACTGTTGATATTGCCACAGTATTAGCCATTTAGTGGCGCCGCCATGCGATGGGACAGCACCCGCTGGTTTCCCTTGTCTTTCCCGGCTCGTGCGTCAGAGAGGGCAGGCGAAGTCGAAAAGCGTTGATGCGGAGCAGAAGGAACAGGGCAGTAAAACGCCGGTGGTACTGGCGCAGAGCTGCGCAACGCTTCACTGTACGTCATGACATACGGCTCAGGCAGCGGCTGGGGACAGGCCATTGGCTGCTCCGCTCGACGGACTTCGTCGCAAATGACATCTGAGATGGCTCCAACACTAGGGTGTCGCTCGACAGGGCGAAGCTTCTGTAGCTCCTCGCGCACAATGCTCCTGACAAGGTTACGGAGGGCCTCACTCTCGGTTGCAAGCAGCGGCATGTTGGCGTCCATAGCAGTTACATTCGCCGGAAAGCCGTAATGCGCGAACCTCTGCTGCAAGGCGCGCTCCATGCTCGTCGCCTCCCGAGCAAAGTCAACCACTGTGCTAGGAGGGTCGCGCAGCAGTCCTACGATAAGCTGCTCTTTCACTCCTCGCATAAGATGACGCGCCTTCTTCGTTTCAGACATGGTAGGATCTGCGCGGTTGAAGAGCCGCGCCATGTCTTCTACGAACATGGCGACGCTCTCATTTGGCCACTGCGCTCGGGACTGCAGGGCGACTTCAGCTCGCTCTTTTCGTTCGTTGCTGCCGAAGGTGCCGAGCAACTGTCGCCGGAAGTCTCGCCAGGTGGGGATAGCGGACTCGTGGTTTTCAAACCACGTCTTGGCGGAGTCTTCCAGGGCAAAATAGATATTGCAAAGCTTGCGGTCCTCGTCCCACAGGTTAAACGCAGCGACTTGGTCGTAGCTGGCCAACCAGTCTTCCACGTCATCGAACTTGTCGCCATGAAACGACACGGGAGTGCGAGGCGCATGAAGAAGCAGCGGTGGGGAACTGACGGCATTCTGGATAGTTCGACTTGTCGCAGTGGACGTCATTGCGCGGGGTCGTGCCGTCAGGGGCCGGAACTCAGGATTTAAGCCTCGCAAGCGGCGGCTTGCCTTGTGGACAGGTGTCGTGTCCACGGAGTGTAGCTTGGCGTCGTCGGAGGCTCCCGGGAGCTCTTCGTGCATTGAGAAATTACCCCGCACCTCCACCAAAATAGCACCGAAAGCCGGCAGAAAGGGCAGAAGGCCACACCAGGACTAACCAGGCAGACACACTCAGCGAACGAACGCACGAGCCGGGGAAGGCAAGGAAGACCGGCGGGTGCTGTCCCAGCGCATGGCGGCGCCAGTAAATGGCTAACACTGTGGCAATATAAACTCCAACAAACGGCAGAATTTGCTCATGAAATATTAATTAGCTTTCTCGCTGGTGCCCAATTGTTAGATGTTTGTTTTTCTCCATCTGAATGGAAGCTCGGAAGTGTGATAATTTGATTTTGTGGAAATATGCGTATGTGTTGTTATTCCTGTAAGGTCAAGAACTTTCTTAAATCGCTTTTTCTTTCACGCAAACTGTTTATTGGCGAGCAGGGTCATCTCTCACAATCATTTGAGGAAAGTCTAAAGTGGAGGACACTTTGGAAGCAGCTTACAAAAGTATTAAGCTATGTGAAGCTCTGGGAATGCAAGCGCCATGGTGTATACTGAAACTTGAATAAGTTTCCACGTTTTATTAAGTCTGTTAGGTAAAAAAAAACTCAATATTACGTTTGTGGCGGCTATTTTTTATGCCTTAAAGACCACAATCTTGTCACGCAAGCAGTAAATGCAACATTGAGTTGTTTCAGTTTTACGGCTCAATAAAAGATGCTCGTCTCATGCTTGAATTACTCTTCCGCAGCGCCATAAATTTTAATGGCCGAACGTGTGCCAGCGGAAATGAAATGGTCAATAGGGCAAATATTATTCGCTGTAGAGAGTAGAGCGTTGCGATGCGCAGCTGCACCTTGGCCATCGGGGGTCCGTTCTTTTCATCGCGCATAGCTGCAACAGCGCCAACTGGGGTATCAGTGCTAAATGCCTTCCTGATGGCCAAGCTAGGCAAGTGGTGTATTGATAAGCAGCGTTTTATTTCAATCAATACAGAATTTTAAAATGTGCCCTCATAAATATAGAGCCCGCTTTTGAACTTGAGTTTCGAGGCCTTTGTGGATATCTTCTTCAAGCATTTATTTAAATATAAATTTACTAATTGCCTAAAATAATTGAATCACTTTTTAAAAAAAGTTCCGTTCTGGCCAAATCTCTATCGAATGAAATTTATAAATTAGCGGGAATGTTTTCGCATCCCATGGTCGCTAAAAAGCAGTTAGTCATTGGCAGCATGGCCAATATACAGACGGAAAAGGCGAAGTGCCAAATATTTTTACAACATTCGTATAAGAAAAATGGTTGTCAAGAACGTTACAAAGGTCCATAGCTGTTGATTGCATGGAGGTAAAATTTGCAGTGCGCCCGAAGATTGGCAAGTGAAGTCCTTCGAAAAGTTTTGGTAGTTTCAGTTCTGTTTATGTTTCCGCATAGCGGTTTTCGTTTTATGTCGGTATGTCCTCTCACACCGTGCGAATGATTTGAAGACAGCAGAACAGGAAAGCTTTGTGTGCCTATCAAGACTCGTTTAGAGTTGTGTCGAGCAACAAGCCAACTCACTTAAAAACAATGCGTGGCATAAAACCTACAGCATTCAATTTTGTGAAGATATGAACACTACGTTTTTTAGCAAAGGATAGCCGCGACTGTTGACCGCTCAATTAAAAAGTGCCTTCAGAGTGCATCTATGGAAAGTGCTTGAAAACTTGAAGAAAGTTCTTGCTCTTTCTTGAAGTAAAAGGGAACATGGAAAACTACTCGACTGCTTTCGTAGTTGTGCATGCGACATTTGTCATCCCTTGAACCATATAATGATGTTACGTCTAGACTTTCTATTGAGTTGGCTCCCTCCCCAGCTTTTTTGTTCAGTGGGCTTCGCCTCCGGGCGGCAGGCTCCCATTTGCACTCGACACCGTTTACTATTTCCTGCTTTTAGGTGTACTTCCTTCGTGGATAATGCCGCGGCACGCGGGGTACGATATCTTTCCTTTTTTTGGCGTTCTTCTTTATTTACGCTAGGAACACTGAAAACATCTTGGTATTCTTCTGTCTTTGCGCGCTCTCAAGATGTAAAGGTAACACACTGCGTGGCGGCGTACGCTTTGTCGTCTGCTTCCATCCGCTTCTCAGTCATCCAGCGGGAGACGATTCCTTGCGTTTTTGTCTACCGTATTCATCTATTCGGTAGGTAGGTAAACTCTTTTATTGCGCCCAAAAACAGGGGACCAGTCAAAGGACCGGTTGCGCTGACTTAGAGGAGGTCGGCGGGGATCCTTTGGGATGCCGCGGCCTCCACCGCGCGCTGGATAAGCCAGCGTTGGTCTGCTGGCTGAGAAGTACACAGGAGAGACTCCCACGTCTCTGGGGTGTTTGCGTTGTCTCTGTTGTAATGTGGACAAGTCCACACCATATGTATGAGTGTGGCCGGAGTTGAGCAGTGTTTACACATAGGGGCTATCTGTTCCGGAAAGATCCTGCTGTATAAGAGGGGGTGTGGGAAGCTGCCAGTTTGTAGTTTGCGCCATTGGACGGCCTCGCGCCTTGTTAGATCGCGGTGTGCGGGAGGATATGTGCACCTTTGGAGTCTGTAGTGCTGGAGTATGTCCGTGTAAGTGGTGAGTAGAGATAGTGAAGCGCATGGGATATTAGTGTCAGCGGAAGCAGGGTGGCTGATCATACTCTCGGCTCGGCAGCTGAGATCTTGAGCGAGAGTGTGTGCCTGGGCGTTTCCGCTGAGCGACTCGTGGGCTGGAGCCCAAAGAAGTAAGCGAGATGTGGAAGAGGGTGCTGTAGAACGTAGAATGTGTAACGCCTGGCAAGAGATACGGCCAGCATCGTAATTGCGAATAGCCTGTTGAGAGTCACTGATGACGACTTTGGTATTAGGGTCGGCTAGCGCGAGCGCAATGGCAACCTCCTCAGCTGCGGTGACTGTTTCTGCATTGCGAATGCTGCAGGCTGTGTACCAGTTGCGGTGAGGGGCGAGAGCTACCGCCACCATCGCTGGCCTCGATGGATGGTAAGAGGCGTCCGTATACGTGACGTCCGGACGGCCGCTGAAGCGTTTCTCGAACTGACGAGCCCGGTCGGCCCGTCTCTCGGCGTGGTGTTCCGGGTGCATCCGTTTGGGAATGGGAGGAATGCGGAGATTTAGGCGATATTCCGATGTAAGTTCAGCGTAACTTGGGGCCGATCTCGGCGGGGAGATCCCAACTTGCTGCAGTACCGCTCGGCCAGCGTGTGTGAGTGAGAGCCGCTCATACTGGGCGGTGAGGGTTGCTTCGATCAGTTCGCTCACGGTATTGGAGATTCCGAGAGCCATGAGCTTATGGGTAGCTGTGGACATGGGAAGACCTAGGGCCGTCTTGTATGCTTTTCGAAGTGACGCGTCTAGCCGTTCGCTTTCGGCACGAGTGAGACGTAAGTAGGGTCCAGAGTAGGTGATGCGGGAGCAGACGAAAGCTTGAACGAGGCGCAGGAGGTTGGACTCTCGCATGCCATGATGCTTGTTGGAGATTCGCTTAAGGAGGCGTCCGATCTGCACAACCGACTGGTCGATGCGTTGGATCGTGATGTTGTTGCTGCCGTTGGCCTGTAGATGCAAGCCCAGGATCCTGATGTTGTCTGTTCGAGGAATCGGGTTTCCTTGCACCTGGAGGTTGATGTCCGGAAGTATCTTTGAAGGGCGTCGTCCCGGGGAAGGAATGATGATATACTCGGACTTCGTCGCCGAGCACGTGAGGCCAACTGTACTTAGATAATCTCCGATCCGTTCGATCGCGGTCTGTAAAGTCTCTTCAATCTGGCCGTCTCTTCGGCAAAAGGGCTGAATGAAGAAGCCCTCCTGCGCACATAACGTAAGCTTTTGGGCTGACATGAGGTTTAAGCAATGGTGCTTCAGACTGTTATAATTGACAACATATGGTCTGAGATCGTACACTGCCACACAAAAACACTTCAAAAAAAGCTTACGACCAGTGTAATTACTCCTCATTTGAGTACTTAATCCCGGGAGACCCACAGTGAAGTAGGAACAGCCTGGGATAAAAGGGAGACTGGAAGCCTCGTATGCAGCTGCTGGTCTCGTGTTTTGTTCTCAAGCGTTAAAAACATGAAATCGCGGAACGTAAGGAACTGGATACATGCCGTGATTAGCCTTCCTCGCCGACGAGCACGCTTTTCTGGTTTTCGTTTCATAATCATCCAGTGTTAATTAATGACTCCTTTTTGTTTTCGCGCGTGTTGCCCCATGTAGCCGCTCAGAAGCGGCTCCTCGTTTAAGAACGAAGCATTGTGACTGAGGCGGATACATAAAACACTTGAGACACTTTGCTAAAAGAGCATGGTGGATGCCGTTCGCTGTTCCTATCGCAGCATTCTAACCCGTCACCTCTCCCATCACTGGCACTGTATTAAATGATTGCAGTTATAAAGATACTAGTGCAATTTTTGTGCGTGCAGGGTCAAGCCATAAAGAACTTGACGATTTTCGGTGGACCGTTTAAATGCTCTAGCAACCACCGTTCATTATATCCGAGGTTGACACACTACAGTTCATTGCATTCGAGGTTTTCCACTTTAGTTTGTTATGTCCGAGGTTGACACACAAAAGTTCATTGCATCCCAAATGTTCCACTTAAGTTTTTTATATCCGAGGCAAATACATGAAGTTCACTTCATCCGAGGTCTAGACCAAAAAGTTGATTATATTGCCACACTGTTAGCCAGTAAATGCTGGTCATCCTTGTCTTCCCCGGCTCGTGCGTTGGTTCGCTGAGTGTGTCTGCTTTGCTAGTCCTCGTGTGTCTTTCTGCGCTTTCTGCCGGCTTTCAGTGATAATATCCGAGGTAGCGTGGCATGCTCTGGTTCATCACATCCGAGATAACGCACGAAAGCTAGTTATATTCAAGGTTAAAAGAGAACAAATTCGTTTTATCCGAATCAAACACGCGAAAGTTAGATATATTCGCGATGACGTACTTAGGTTCGGAGTACGTTAGGCCACAACACTTTTTCTTGTTTTTTATTTTAGTTTCTTATCCTACTTTTTCCTCCTTTCAAATCAATTATCTTTTTGGCATCAAGAAATAACAAAAATAATTTACTACTGAATAAACCAATAATTAAATAAGGTAGAAAACACTCCACTTTGCGTACACTGAATTCGGTTACTTTTGGCTTCCTTCATACGTTTAAAACGCCAAAGTTTTTTATATCCGACGTGAGATAGTAAGGCGCATTATGTATTGTGAAAAGTCTTTGCATCCGAGGTAATACAGTAAGTTCTCATAGGTGGTATACTAAGTTAATTCGTAGTCCGGAGGACAAATTGCCATCTTCTCCACAGTAGCAGGTGGGCCACCTGCCATGCAGTAGCTACTAACAGATGGCAGTCACCATTTCCGCTTGCACAGGTCCCTCTAATGCTACTAAAGGGGAAAAAGGATAAGGAGGGAATTCAGTGCAGACTTATGAATGGCAGGTGAGCTAAGCAAGAGACGAAGGCGACACTAAGCATTTTGTGAATACAGAACCTGGCACCTCTTGTTTGTCCACCCTGCACCCAAACGCCTTTCGCTAGACTACGTGATCCACCACAAGACACACAAGGATAACCAAGTCGTTAACCAACTCGAACGAACGTGACTCAATACCACTCGATACTTCACTGCAGTGCAACATCTTGTTGAACCTCATGATATTTTTTTTTATTATTGGAATACAGAACTTATGCAAAACTAGAATGAAGGAGTGGCACTGTGGATCTGTTGTTTCGACGAAATCTCATTTCTGCCAAATGATTGTTCACCTGGGGGAATTGTATAAAAAAAAACAACATTAAACCGGAATGGCACTCCCTCTTGGCGATGTGCTTAGCCTTAACTCCCATGTATTGCTCTGTTGCTCTGTCTTTTTGAGACACCTTTCGTGGCGTTTCCGTAAACCTTTGTAAACTGTTCAGGCAAATAGAACATAATTTCAATGTAATAAGTAACATGCTTTGAGAAAAGTGCCTCAGTGATGTAGGGGTAGCGTCGCTGGCTCGCAAGCTAAGGATCATGAGTTCGATTCCCAACTGACTGTGCCAATTTCTTTCCAGCGTGATTAATTTACTTCCTTGCAAGTCATAATGTCATTCGAGTCATACTGCGATTTTGTAATCATGATTTAACTGAAGTTTTCATCATTTTCGTTCCACAGCTCAACGTGTGACGTCACAACCCTCTCGACCGATCAGGGTTTTCACGACATACCAGCGTCAACAACCACGGCGGTTTTTTCCGCTGAATGTGGGCTTAACGCTGTGGCGTGAAATTTTCGCGTCATGCTCTTTCAATGCCAAATCGAGGAACATTCTTCACTGTTCGCTGAAGGGGGGGTTGGTTCAAGGCACAACGGTGTTAGGGACAGCTTTGTGGTTCGGGCCTTTAGCACGGGGATCGTAATGGGGAAATGTGTGTATGTGAGCGCTACATAATAGTCGGCCAAGGAAGCAGCAGCATGCCGTGGCAGTCGACGAGAGGATGCCCGATCATGGCAAACAACCATAGAGATCCCGGCAAGACTTGGCAAAACGCGTGTGAAGTAGGCCTGTGCTACACATGCCTTGTCTTTACCTAACTGCACTGCCTGACTG
>JARKHS020033806.1:0-18426 GCA_030143305.2 Amblyomma americanum
GTTTGGTGAAAAGGCATATTTATTATTATTATTTTTCTCTTGAGGCGACCCGACAAGCTTCTTTTTCCTCGTGCCTTCGATGGATGTTTATCGATTTGGCAGGTCATGTTGTAGGGTGAAGTTCGCTTTGCTGAGCTTTTGTTCTGATTTCCAGTTTTAACTTTTGGTTGGGTGCACCCTTTGTGCATCCCAGTGATTAGACTGGTCCTTTATGCGCTATTATTTCCCTGGTAGAGATTGGGCCTGTCTGGTTTCCCGTCCGTTCTCACATAGTTTCAACGAAGTGCAACGACAGCTACTGCTCTGCAGAGACAGGTTTCTTTCTCTTTTTTCTTTTATCGCGCCGAACAAGAGATGCAGCCGTCGCAAGGCTGTTCAGTTTTCAAACATTACACCTATGTATTGTGTTTTGGATCGCTCGTGTTTGTCGGAACGAGCTTAAGATTTAAGTGCGGCGATGAAACGAGTAGAAGGTTATTTTGGCGGTTGTCTTTAGCGGATTAGAGAATTTCATTCGTTGAGTGATCTGCCACTTAATTCAGTCAACCTTCTTTCAACCCGCGGGGGTGTGTGAATCACACCAAGTTAAAAAAAAAAAGCCAAGAAATAGACCTTCCATGGTATTCGCTTTCTTCCTTGTCGAAAAAAGTGACGGCGAAATATCTCTATTTCTCGTGATTCTCCAACCTGCGTTGCAAATCGAATGTCCTGTTCTCCTTATTCGAGTCGGACATGCGGTGTCCATGACGTCATGGCCACGTACCCGCCATTGCGCAAGCACTTTAGTCCGAAATCATTTATAATAATTGAACTTGACTTGGGCTCAGCTTTTCTTACATGTACGCTAATAAACCTTTCTGGGGTCACTCGGGTAATGTCCCACTGCGAGTTTGAGGTACCGAGGAAATAAGTGGTTGATTAGTGGTCACCAGGAGCGCTGTCGTGATAACAGGAAATATATTGCCGAAGACCTCTCCAACGAGTCATAACACGTTTATATCATAATATCAAAGCAGGAGAGGCAGGCGAAGCTCACGGGCGAATTGTCGTTAGAGGAATCTGGATTCGTTGACCGTACAGCCCCCAGGCTACCCATGCTTCCGGCAACCTACCAGGGCACCTATAGTCTTCGTTGTGCAGTAAAATGTTTCACAAACTCACACGCATTGAGCGACGGAAGACCATCCTGCCGGCGGTAGTCCTGTCATCCAGCTGAAGAAACTTTTCATCTTCGACGCTTCTACATGAGATTTTACGTGATAGCTGACTTTCTCTGAGACAGACGGCGTCACCGTTGGTGTCGTCATACTTCGTAACCGAAAATTCCCGTCTTCGTACTCAGGCACTTGCGTACCTCGATTGCAATCAAAAGCGTGCAGCATATCAACCGGCTGTATTAATTGCTAAGTAATCACCTATTGTGATTCTCGATTGGAGGAGGTACATCACCTACTGGCCTTGCTTGGCTGATGCCGGCTTTTGCTGCGAAAGCGCGCTTCATGATTGGCTGGCTCGGTGCAGCAAATCGGCAGTCATAATTCGGCTTTCCCTTGGTCATAGTTAACCAGGTCTAACGCGCCGGCCGGGCACGCGGCGTTCATATGTGACATGTTTTCGTTAAACGTTTCTGGCAGGCTGGCTGGTCTAGATACATGATGAACGGTATTAAGAAGCAAGGAAATTCGTGTATCAGTTGCTGGCCCATGCTGTTGCGCGACATTGAGATTATATATCTGGTCCCCTGACGTTGCGAAGAAGTGTTTTTTTATCTTTATTTTTTGTTAACCAGCGTGCCTCAAGAGCGCAAGCGCCAGGAGCTGTATAGATATTATGCTTATTTTTACAAAACCCTTCAGCTGATAGCCAGCGCCGCTCTGGGTGTCTTTCTTCGCCTGTGTCGCTAAAAAGAAAATTTTCTGCTCTCGCGCTGTTCCCGTTCATAATGAAGTGTTTTCATTAATACCGCGCTATGTTCTTCACTACGCTTGGTGAAGTTACATTTGCTGTTGTAGCGTTGGGCAGTGCTCTAAAGGCTGCATCAGACAGACGATTTTTCATTGATGACTAAAGTTCGTTAACCATAATTATCTTAAGAATTAACGTGAGAAAATGTTCATACTGTGGGTCTGTGCTAACCATCGGAAGGGCTTTATAAACAGCACTTCTGACTTCTCGTGTGGGACACTGGTCTTGGGTGCCGTCTCCCGTCGCCAATTTCGCCGGCCTCAGTCTTCCATCTCGATGAGCGGATGCCCATCACAGGTGCGGGGGAGGGTTTGGTTGCAGTAGTCCCCCTTGTTGAAGCCGCAGGTAAACGCGAACAAATCCGCCTCGTGGATCCAACCTTCTCGGCCGTCTAAGTGAGGAGGTGCTGCTGCGGAGAATTCGAGTGGAGGCTGTGCTGACCCCTGCGGTCAGCGCACCCTGGGCATCAAGATCGCAGACCTCTCCATTGACATGTCCTTTCTGCCCCGCTTCGGCCACTGAGGCAGCTGTAGAACATTTCTTTTTGTTGGGGGGGGGGGGGGGTGACTTGGTGCAGTTCGTGACCGACATGTATACGCAATCGGGGCTGCCAGCCAAGCCGCCCGCCAGACACAAGCATCTGGACACATGGGCCTCAACATTGGGCCCTGTTGGCATTCATTGGTGAAACGAGCATGTACTCTTTTCTTTAAATTTATGCCACAGCCCAAATTTGCGCGATGAAAAAAAAAATGCAGAGGCAGCGCTGCACTTGAGCGAGTATGCTTCGTTTCGATCGCCAGTATTGCAAAAAAAAGACAGAAACAAAAAAGCGTGTGTCGGTGTGTTATACTGGCACCTATCAGCAACGTTTCTGTCATACTTAGAACACCAGCAGTTTCTTCGAAGGGAGAAGTAGCGGTGTCACCAACACTGGTTGCCGTAAGTGGCGCGCTTAAGCCAGCACCGATACAGATAGTGAAAGGACGACTGGTTTTCCTCTGATAAAAAAATAAATGAATAAGGGTTTCTAATCTCGTCGACTAAAACGGTATTACTTTACTTCGGAGTTTGCTTTTTCTCAACACCCCAGGTGGTTGAAAGTTACCCGTAGCCCCGCTTTACGCCCTGTCTCGTCGACCGCGGGGTTGCTTTGGCGATAAAAGATAATAAAAAAAGGTTCATAAACCGTGTGATCTTTAACCGTTTCATCTTTTTGAGCAGGCTGCCTGGCCGTTGTGTTCCGGTCGCTTGGCGCTGACCGCGGCAGAGAAAGGAGTAACGGGATTGTGTAGCGCTGTAGGCGAACACGTCGCATTGTCCAGGGAAGTTCCCCGGGCGTCGACGACAGCCACGCGTGCGTCCTGGCCGCTCGTCCGCGTGGGAAGACGAGCACCGGCCCAGCGAATGATTAATGCACTGCTCGGCTGGGGAGGACAGACCCTTGCGAGCGTTGTGGGGCCACCGCGGGACGCGCGGAAATGGGCGCGCGCGCCTCCCGCCAGTTCCCGCGAGGGCGGGAAATTAGTCCTCCGGGAGATGGCGAAAATGAAATCGCAGCGTGGCCCGCCGGGCGCATAGCGTGTGAGCGCGATAGCCGTGGTATATTTCCAGGCTGCCTCGACTCGGCCGGTTTATTGTGCCGCGCGCACGCGCGCCGCGGAAGGTCCCGTTTCTGTCTCCATCACGTTATCACGGTTGCGGGATGAGTGGCTGCAGTTTATGACAGTGCACTCGTTAGCTTTCGAAACACGCGCGCTCGCGGCTTCTGACGATTTCATAAATGGATTCGGCGCACAGTTTGTTTAGGTAACGGATTTAAGGAAGTACAGAGTCGGTTCTTTTGCCCCCCACTCCCAACCCTCCCCTTTCCCCTTTTCCTTGCCGTCTCGGATTGGTTCACGAAAACCGAGACTCGCCCTGGGCGTATGACTGCGCATTTGTGGGATCGGCGCATGTTCTCAGAGTCTTGCCATGAGTGGTTCGCAAACGCAAGGGCGCGCACTCTGAAAATTGCATTGCACCCGCGGTCTCCGCGTCCGTGCCCATTCGGCAGCTGCCGTCAGCGTCCTTCGGCACCCTTTGGAACCTAATTACGAAGATTGCCGGAGCACGAATCTTTGCGGCCGACGCTGAATGAAGCCCAATAGTAAACACGCTCTAGTCGTGCGCCTTTGCGCCCGGAGCCGGAAGAAGCGACATGCCCTGGCAGCTACAGGTTTACCGTGCACAGGGGACCGCTGTTTGCTCGTCTCCTGATTCGCACTGTGCTTCAACACTGGCAGACAAGTGTCCGGGAGAACCGCTGAGGGCCCTCCAGGACTGCGCTTATTTCTAAGCGCGCAGCTGCTGAGACTTCCTCTCTTCCAGCGCTCCTCGCTCGCAAACAGCGCGCTCTCGGCGCCTTCTCCAAACTCAGGTCCGTTCTCGGCGCGCAAGACTCGGTCAGAGCATTGTTTGGCCCTTGGAATACTGAATACTCTGCCGCGGGGCGAAAGCCTGTTGACTGTGGCCGTCGTTTGTGTGTGCTTGCAATTTTGTAGCAAGGGAACAATTGCGGGAGCCTTGGCTGTTGATGCTGAAGAGGCTAAGGATGGTAAGGATACCAAGTTAGGAATTAGTAGTCCTCGTTGCTGAATACAGGAGTGTCAGCTGACCTCCGTAGAGAGGGAGGGAGAAAAATTAGTGCGTACGAAGACTGTGCTCCTCCGAAGGCATTGTTGGATGTTTGGTCGATTTTCGGAGGAGTTTATATTGGGTGTTTCAGCGAACACTTTCAAAAATTCCTAAAACCGGGGTGATTGAAATAGAAATAGCTTCTTTACGTGAACGAAGTGTCAGCCGTGGCGAATGTCTGTTACTATTAAAAAAATTCTTATTAGCTAGATACTTAGCCGACATTTATTATTTACTTTTTAATTAGCTCACTGTGGTGGTTAATGACAGTAGTGATTTCGTAGCCACGGACAAGACGATGTTGTGTCAGTTCTTTAAAAAAAGTAAAAACTCATTTTCTAAAGCTCTGCAGCGTGAGGGAATGGGGTGCCTTCTTTCGGCACAAAACCGAAACTGAGCGCATGAGGCGCTGCAAACGCAGCGTCCGCTGGTGACGTGTTGCAATGCGTACGGCGCCCATTTCCAGCTGCCTGCACTCTTGCACCACGTCGTGCACATTTCTTGCTTCGCCGCTTGGCGAAAGGAAAAATTAAAATCATCGCTATGGCCCCGTGGTCGTTATTTTGGGGAGCACCGAAGCAAAAGAAAGCGCATTCTGTGAAAAATGTTTTTTTTTTTTGGTGATAAGTGTGGCACTCCTGCGCGCTCGCATCACGTATAGTTCACGAGTCACGAAGTACTACGTATAGTATGTTGACTTCTTTGCTAGGAAGAGCAGTTTACGTATCAGTAATTAACGCACGAACAGTCGTGTTTACTCTAGTGGTTGCAACGTGAAATACTATCACTGTGAAAAAAAAAATAGCATTGAAGTTAAGTGGTTGGGCCGTAAGACAAAAACGTACGGAACGAATTGTGAAAGCGACGTATGCTTCACAAGAACGAAGTCTGGGATTGGGGAGAGGAAAAAAGTGACCGCGGCCGAATTCTAAAAAGAGTTGGAGGGCCTCGATCACGTAGACAGCATGATGAAGGCAGCGATGTAAGTTCCGCTGAACTGTCACGGAAACCAGAACATGACATTTTTTTTCGGGTAATATTTGTGGAAGGTTTTGAGTTCACGGTTGCTTGTCAGTGTCCTTACGTGCCGTACAAAAAATCCTCAAAGGCAACTGCAGAGGTTTTATAATTCGGCGAGCGCAAAGGGATCGAGTGTGTAAAGGTAGCACGTAAATCTTAGGATGTCTTTTTGTGTTAGTATTTGAAATGTTGACGTAAGCGCGGAATAAACCTCCAGCGGCGTTCAGGCTAATCCGCAGCGTCATCATCGGGCTAGCATTTACAACGCAGAAACGTTTGCTCTAAAAAAACCATAGCCATCGAATGTAAAGCCTTCCAGAGCGTTGTTTGGCGGTGTCGGACGACGCACGGCAGGATGTGGGCGAAATGAGCGGAAATGTGAAATCTCACAAAGAGTGACGCCATCAGGTGTTTTGTTTTAAAGCGAAACAATCTCCAGGCATAACGCAGGGTACCTGGTTTTTTTCGCGCACCGCGCTGTTCCCGATGTAGCGCATGCCATTTCCGGCCAGACTTCAGAGCATGTCGAACGTGTCCGCTGCTGCATCCCGTCGTTGCTGCTCTGGTTTGTGGTCATGTTTCTTTCACATCTCTTTCCATATGCTGTGCATATGCTGTGCCTTTTCGCACACCTCACGCTGCGAGCGTTGGACTTCCCTGGCGTGCCAATCTTGTGTCACGCCGCGCTCTGAGCTGCTCGCGACTGCCTATTAAGCGACAGCTTTAAGGGCCCCGTGTCGCAGAAAAGCCTGTGTCGTCGGCGTCGGCCTTGAGCGAAAAATGGTGCAGTATATACACATCTCGGTGGACACCTGAACCGCACCGTGAGAGAAGGGATTTTCCTTCCCTTACGGCGCAGTACGGGTGTCCAGCGAGAATTGCGAGACAGGCGTCATTTCCTTTCCTTAAAACCAATTGTTCATTTCATTTTCCTTCCCTTACGGCCCGGTTCGGGTGTCCACCGAGATATGTGAGACAGGCGTCCTTTCCTTAAATTGTCCAGTGGGCATGCGTTGCTCCGAACGGGCGAAATAAAACAGGAACCTTTGGGCATAATACAATGGAATTGTAGAGGCTTTCGCGACCGCGCGAAACGAGCACACCTACGCCTTTACCTTGAAACATTGGACTTTCATGCCGCCATTGTCGCGCTTCAAGAACCTGGGGCATCGGCCAACATTTCTGGATACAACACTTTTCAGAGGGACCCATCCACCTGTATTCTTGTACATAAGTCGTACACAGCACAGGAGGTAGACCTCGACATAGAGATAACATACTCTTACACTATGGTCACCGTGTCACCTCTGCGACGCTCTGACCCCCCTGTACACATATTGAACATATACTGTCCGCCCAAGATCAAACATATTACTTTCTCAGATATCTTCAGCCTGGCACTGAAGATAGCGGGTCGAGACCCATTTTTGATTGTGGGAGATTTCAATGCCCCCAGCCAATTATGGGGCTACAAAAAGGGGGAGGCGCGAGGTAGAAAGCTATCGGAGCTTATCTCTACGCTAGGCATCACCCTCCAGACCGACCCAGCGCATCCCACACGAATGGGAAACTCTGTGACTCGGGACACGTGTCCTGATCTCACACTTTCCAAACACATCTAATACGTGGAATGGAACAACACGGAAAAGACACTAGGCAGTGACCACTGCATTATTAACACACTTATTCACACGCGGCCCCTCAAAAAGCCCCTCACACAAGCTCGACTCCCAGACTGGCAGGCTTTCAGAAAGTCCCTGCCCTCAGCCAACCTGATTAAAGATGGATACGATCAGTGGGCCCAAACACTTATGACAACACTCAAGCAACACGAAACACAGATACAGACCACGGAAGACTGCCCGGCAGTGGACAACCATCTATTACATATCTGGGAAGCCCGCCGCAGCCTAACCAAACGTTGGAAAAGACAGAAACATAACAGAATTTACTCAAGCAGCGCATCCTAGATCTCACTCACAAAGCAGCTCAGTATGCCTCGCAGCTTGCTGACGCCAACTGGATAGATCGCTGTAATACGGCTGCCAGACAGATGTCCGGCAAGAACACTTGGAGGCTTTTCCGCAGCCTTATAGACCCCGCGCAGACCCGGGGCGAAACACAGCGCCAATTACAACGAGCACTCCATAATTTCAAGGGCAGCAAAACACAACTTGCAGAGACACTCAGGGACAAGTATCTCTGCTGCAAACAGGACCCTCGCGGTCAGGAGTATCTTTACGCAGGCAAAGATAATCCTGAGTTGAACCAACCGTTCCAATTATTTGATCTCAAGGCAGCCCTGACCAAAATGAGGAGAGGCACTGCGCCTGGACGGGACATGGTCACAGTTAAACTGCTGGCCAATCTCCCTGACCAGGCGTATGAGGCCCTTCTGAAATACATCAACACTATATGGAAGGGCGAGAACCCGCTCCCCCTTGATTGGAAAACAGCCCTAGTAACCTTCATCCTCAAGGCGGGAAAGGAAATCAACACAGACAACTTGAGGCCTATCTCGCTCACCTCGTGTGTGGACAAGCTGATGGAAACCATGGTGCGGGATAGGCTCTCCGAATACTTGGAGCAACGAAACACATTTCCAGACACTATGTTCGGCTTTCGCCCACATAAGTCGGCACAGGACGTACTCCTCCAGCTCAACAGAGACATAATACAACCAGTCGAACACCCACACAATGACAAGGTCGTCCTGGCCTTGGACTTGAAAGGAGCCTTCGACAACATCAAACACAGCGTCATACTGAGACACCTCAATGAAACCAACTGTGGCCGCAACACGTTCAACTATATCAAAGACTTCCTGACCGATCGAGCCGCACTAATCAGAATCCAAGAGGAAGAATCTGGTCCGTATCAAATGGGTACTCGGGGGACACCCGCGGGGACACAAGGCGCGGTGCTATCCCCCCTACTCTTTAATTTGGCGATGCTGCATCTCCCAGACAAGTTGAATGGTATCGAAGGCATACGGCATGCGCTGTATGCCGATGATATCACAATCTGGGCCACAGAGGGAAACTTAGGGCGCATGGAGGAATGCCTGCAAACAGCCACTCACGTAGTGGATCGCTACGCAGGGCACTGTGGTCTCCAATGCGCACCCAACAAGTCTGAATTTGTGCACCTTAGGGCATCCCCTAAGGACACTACCCAAATACATCTCTCCTTAACAAGTGGCCCCTTACACGAGGCCAAAGAGATTCGAATACTCGGGCTCTTCATCCATAACCAAAGAAGAGTAGACACAACATTGCACAAACTCCGCAAAGTTGGAGACCAAGTAGGCCGTATGGTCCGTCGCGTCTCCAACAAGAGAGGGGGTTTGCGAAGCAGGGATGCCGTGCGGCTGGCCCATGCTTTCGTAATCAGCCGAATCCTCTATTCGGTCCCTTATCTACCCTTTCGGAAACACGACGAAGACAAAGTTGAGGTAATACTCCGCAAAATGATGAAGAGGGCACTTGACCTTCCTGTGTCCACCTCCAATGCGAGACTTCTTGCATTGGGAGTGGTGAACACTTTTCAGGAACTCAAGGAAGCCCATCTCACAAATCAATACACGAGGCTAGCCCAAACGAAGTCGGGTCGGCACTTGCTAGCCCGCCTTCACATCCAACATGATTTTCACATTCAGGAGCGGGTCCGAGTGCCCGAACTCTGGACACGCGCCGTCAGAGTTCGACCCCTCCCCACTAAGATGGACAAGGAGGATCATAGTGGTCGTCGTCAGGCTAGGGCGGAAGCCTTAGCGCACCACTATGGCAACAAACATGGTGTCTTTTACGTAGATGTAGCGGGGCCTACCCACGGGGGGTGGTACATGGCCGCGGTCATACATCAAGAAATACAGGTGGATGGGCTTTCCTTTCGAGCCCCAGGCACAACACAAGCTGAAGAGGTTGCCATCGCCCTAGCTGCTTCTGATTCAAAATCCAAACACATAATAACAGACTCGCGTTCGGCATGTCGCAATTATGAGGCTGGCTGGATAACTCCACTAGCTGAACGAATACTAAGGAACTGCAGCCGGGATACCGATCCTACACCCCGCTGCCTGGTTTGGACTCCGGGCCATCAGGGCCTTGCAGGAAACGAAGCTGCAGACGCGGCGGCCCGAGCACTCATTCACCGGGCGTTCCCATTTGCTCCTGAGCACCTGGAACCTGAAGGTAGCTACTTACTCTCCTTCAAAGCTATCACATCCTATTATAAGGATAGGCATCGCCTCTACCCGGCCCCTGCAAAGGGACTGGGGAAAGCAAACGAACGCGTTCTACTCCGATTATTCACGAACACAATGCTGTGCCCGGCAGTACTAAAACTCTTCGATCCCGCGTTCACTGGCAGGTGCAAACACTGCGGGGAGGTGGCTGACACCTACCACATGGTTGGGCTTGCCAGCGCAACTCAGCTCTCTCCCCCCACCCCAACCCTACCAGAGAGGAATGGGAGGCGGCCCTGCTTGGCTGTTCGGACCTTCAGTCCCAAAAGGCTTTGGTCAAGAGGGCTAAGCTGGCGGCTTCGACCAATGGTGTCCCGGAATAAGGACTCCACCCATTGCGGGGCTCTTTAAAGAGCCTCACCTCTTTCATTAAATAAAGGCTTTTCACCACCACCACCGAACGGGCGATGGCGTTCCGTGTACTCTTCGGCAACGCTGCGACACGCTGTCGCGTCTCACTCTCAAAGACGCAGCTTAAGCGTCCTCCAAATTTTTGTGTCTCGTTGGTTGCCGCTGCCTCCCTTATTTTTTTGTCGCATCTGCTCCATCGCGCATTTGGCGTTTCGGTTTCGGACCTCTGGCGCGTCCAGTGTCTTCTTGCAAGGGCATAGCAAACAATCTCGCACGCATCGCTCGATGGCGGGACGCCTGAGGATCGCGTGGCTCTCTTGAGGAGGCTCCGTGTATGCCGCCACGGCCGAGCTCCGATGTCTCATTTTCGCCTATAATCGTGTCGAGCGCACGTGGGAAAATGAGAGCATTCGAAGTCGCTGAGTTATGCGTGCAAATGAACTCTTCCCTATACTCGGAAAAAAGTGTCAGTCGAGACAGAACGCCTACCGAAAACTATGGAGGGCACGGTTCGTCGGCCTATGAGGTGAAAAACGTCGTTCAGGATTCGTGCGTGCAACCGATTGAAATTTTGTTCCTAATCGCTTCGTATTTCTTTTAGAGATTTTTGGAATGCTTTCGTTTTTTTTTTGCATAGTCTGCGCTGTGAGGCATCTGGATTTCTCTGCTTCTAGTCGAGATACATTGTCGCACTTAAATATTACGTTCTCGATAGTAATTCATTTCTCAGCATCGCGCAACTGCTACAAAACGTAAGAAACTGCTACAGATTGCCTATTTTCGCCTGTTTCAAAGCCGGCTTGAAACTGCTTTTGGTCGTTTCCACCTCTACGGCGGTCTTTTTTTAAAGTGTTTTTTCACGGCGAAGTCTTGGAAACTTTCCCCATTGATCACCTCGAAGAACGAGGCGTTTCCTGGCTTCCTGCAGGACGAATTTAGCATACTTACCGTTTGCAATGTTTTCAGGGCGAGGAACATAGCCCAAGGCGTACAGCCTTTGAAGGGCAGCCCAGAGTAAAGCTTGAAGGGCTTTGGCAGGCTTTCTCTGAAGCGTTTGAAGTTTTTTTCTTGTGCCGGCATTCGTCAAGCGAGGCAGCGAAGTTTTCAACTCCAACTGATGGAGCCTATTGCCACAGAACCGCGCATGAAGCCTTGCCTGAAGCCTTGAATGGATCGAAAGTTGCTCTGTTTGTTCTCTGCATTTTGTAAAGGCACTTACTCGGATGCTTCTTAAACTTGTTTTCTGCACATTGGGCTTCGAAAACGATGTCCAGGTTAGCTCGTCACCCGATTTTTTTTTCTCAAAGAACTGGAAAAGATAAAAATGTCGGAGTCTGTCGTCAGTCTTTTCTTTTCATTCATGGTAAGTACCACCCTTTATCGATTCCTATCGGGCTTATGCATGTTTTACTTGTGTCGAGTTGTTTTTCTGCAACTGAAGTTAAGAAGTGGGAATTGAGTAGATATTCAGAAGGGTAGACGCTTGGGCTTGTTGGTTCATTTCAAAGGAAAAAAAACGTAGCGCAAAAAGGACGATTACTCAGAAAGAGAGATACACACAGCGAGTAGCAAGCTGATTTACCCCTTGTGATTGTGCCGAGTGACCTGGAAGTAAGATTAGGCTTCATGTGTTGTAAATCAAAAGCCTGGCAAATCTCCTTTTCTTATTCCCCCGCCCCTCAACATTCAAATCAAATCTAATCAATTCAAATCAGACTTTATTTTTTTCTAACCAAGACAGAGGAAGCTGAGGCAAAAGGCCTGGAGCGCCTGGCGAGGCCTCAGCTTCCTTGTACAGTTTGCAGTACAGTGCAGCGGGATAAAAAATAAACATGTTACAAAGCAAACAAAAATTCAACGAATTACAGAGCAAAACAAAGAGAAGAGGGCTCGAACATTACGTGAAACGTGATCATAGCAGAGAAACAAAATTTGACATAAAACCAGACTTCGCTTGCGCACAGAAAATAAATAGTTGAAATATACAAGACTGTTCAACGGCAGTAATATTGATCAGACACAGAAAAGGGGCTATTTTTGTTAGGTATGCTAAGATTGTGTCAGAACGTCAGTGCACGAAAGTTTAAGGATTAAACATGTCATTTTTCATCAAGTAGAGTTTGGTTATTGCATTGCAATGTTTGAGAGAAACCCTAAAATCAAGATCACCCGAAAAATTATTTAGGGCGGTAGGTGCTTGATAGTTGAAAATTGAAAATTGGTTTTTGGGGAAAGGAAATGGCGCAGTATCTGTCTCACATCTCGATGGACATTCGAACCGTGCCGTAAGGGAAGGGAGGAAGGTAGGAGTGAAAGAAGAAAGGAAGGAAGAAAGAGGTGCCGTAGTGGAGGGCTCCGGTATAATTTTGACCACCTGGGGATCTTTAACGTGCACTGACATCGCACAGCACTCGGGCCGCCTTAGCGTTTCGCCTCCATCGAAACGCTGCCGCCGTGGTCGGGTTCGAACCCGGGTACTCCAGCTCAGTAGATGAGCGCCTTAACCACTGAGCCACCGCGGCGGGTGTGCTTGATAGTTCATTTTCTGTTCCTCAGGACTCGTACCTACTACGGGAAACAGAAAATGCTTTATAGTTTATTTTCTGTTTCCCGCAGTTGGTACGCGTCCTAGGGGCTAGTTTCCTATGTGCTCGGAGGCTATACTGTGATGAGAAATTGTCTGGAATGGTATTATACGGCTGTTTTTGTTGATGTGCTGGAACAAAAGATAAAAATATAACTGATCTGCTTTAAGCAAACTGCGTTTGAGAAAGAGGGGTGCTGTAGCCAAATATTGAGTATGACCGTAATACCCTTCGATTGCTCGTAATGAATTCTTTTGTACAAGTATCAGTTTGTTGTAATTGCTTTTAGTCGTAGCGCCCCAGACGAGACTACGATAAGACAATTTGGAATAAAAAGGTGCACACTACAAAGATAGCTTCAACCTTTTAGGCAGGAGATGGGCGATTCTATAGAGGAAGCCAACTGTTTTACATAGATCAAATATAAGATTAGCAACGTGAATATTCCGAGAAAGACTTTCGAAAACCAGACACCGAGGAATTTTCATTTTCATTGATTTTCCTTTCATTATAATTTTCCTTTCATTCTCCTCTCCTTCCTTCACTACGGCACAACCCTGCTAGTCTGCCAGTCAACAGGCTCTCGGCTCCCCCCCCCCCCCCCCCTTTCTACGATTGTCTGTATTGCTTTTTGCCTTGAGATAAAAGGCTCACAGCGAACAACCCACGCAGGGAAACGTGAGAGGGAAGACAGGGATTTCAACACTAAACGCACACAGGGCGCCACCTTCGCTGAGCCGTAGTCTCTATATTATCCTGTCAGCTCCGCCGCCTTGTTTTAACGCGACAGCGTTAAGGAGCTCGTGTCGCAGAAAAGCCGGTGTCGTCGGCGTAGGCGTCTGTGGCCGTGAGCGAAAAATGACGCATCTCGGTGGACACCTGAACCGCGCCGTAAGGGAATGGATTTTAACGCGACAGCGTTAAGGATTGATTGATTGACAGATTGATTGATTGATGGATTGATTGATTGATGGATCGATTGATAGGTTGATTAATTGAGTGATCGAACTATTGACTGATCGATCGATCGATTTTCCTTTCCTTACGGTGCGATCTGGGTGTCCAGCGAGGAATGCGAGACAGGCGTCATTCCCTTTCCTTAAAAGCAATTGTTCATTTTCCTTCCCTTACGGCCCGGTTCGGGTGTCTGCCGAGATATGTGAGACAGGCATCCTTTCCTTGAAATTCTCCAACGGGCCACGCGTCGCGCCGAACGGGCGATGGCGTTCCGTGTGCTCCTCGGCAACGCTGCGACACGCTGTCGCGTCTCACTCTTAAAGACGAAGCTTAAGGGTCCTTCAATTTTTCCTCTCCTCGTGCCGCCTGCTTGGCACACGCAGTGTTAACGGTTTGCAAGTTTCTTTTAGGAGTTTGCACAGGCGACGCATATCAGTCAGCGTTGTTTAGCAATGTTTAGCGGCTGCGCACGGAGCATAGCGCCTCCATGAAGTGTTCATTTTTAGTCCGTGCCCTCGGTTATGTGCTTGTTTTCTCGTGTGTTGTGCGCAATATTTTCGTTTGCCTTCCTGTCTTCCCTTTAATTTTGCTTTGGGTAGAGTATCGACAGTTGTGAGTCGTGGCCTATCATGTGTTCCGCGTTCTCATCCGTCGTTTCTCTCTCGCTCTGCTCCTTCGAATATGCTTCCCGAACTGACGCCGGCTGCTTGCTTTGGTTAAACTGCTAACGTAGCATTGTGCCGCCATCGCTGCCACCTCTGCGCTTCAATGTCCCCGCTGCCGCCAGTTAGTCGTTTGGAGTGTGCTTCGTTTGCAAGATTCCTTTGCTGTTCGGACGGGCGACACGGTGCAGCTGTCGCTATTTAGGAATGGGCTGCTTATGAGCGGGACTTTTAAGCGTGCCTATTTCACATGAGTGGTAGGAATCGGGACAACGCAAGTAAAAATATTGAAATGGTACAGGGTTATCGCACTCAACTGCAGTGCACCGCCACGACGGGACCGGCACGCTGCGAGCTGAGCGTGACTGATTCGGAACACTGCGATCAACTGCCATTTCGTGCTTAAAATAAGCACGAGGGGTCGTTTGGTATGCAACCAAGACGTTCAGCGATGACAACGTCGTCGTGGAACGCTAACCTTTGTGTTCTTAACGCCTTTTTAACATGCAACGAAGAACCAGACTTTGCAGCATCGAGCAACAGGCCCCGCCAGCGGGCGCGAACGGTCGCGACCTCAGTAGCGCCATACCGAGGAGGAGTATACGAGAAGAGCTCGGACCAAAGCTTCGCGCCTCCGGAGGTATCTTCTGGCCACCTGAAACACTTCTAGCACCAGGCCCCTGGATATCTACGCGGCGCCGTTAATCGATGCAGCGACCAGCTGGAAGCAAGACTGCATACTCTCGGGGCGACTCGGCAGCCGGAGGAGAGGCACGCACCGGCAGTTCATTTTACAAACTGCGCTGAACGATGCGCACACGCGCTTGCAGTTTTGCATGTTCTTTACTGTGAATATGCGAAGCGGCCCGGCACTTTTATTTTTATTTCGTTTTCTAGCCCATTCTAACGTGTATGTGAATATGCGTCGGCTGGGCATTAATATTATTATTATTATTTATTTATTTTTTGAGTTACCACTCTCATTTATGTGAATATGCGTCTCCGCCTCGCCTGGCACCGCAGCCGGTACAATTTTTAGGAGATGAAATGTCCCGCAGCTCAACATTGTCTTGTGTGTTCAGCTCTTGGCTGCAGCGCATTTACTACGTTGCGGGTGGTTTCCTATACGGCATGTTAAGCAATGTCTCCGGACAGTCGGATTGCAGAGGTCTTGAAAGCGCTGCGAGCGTGTGTAGACCGCTTAGGCCGAGTCAATTTATTTGTGGACCGTTGCTGTGATGAAATGAATACTGAGGAGAGCTAAGGAAAGTGGAGGACGTTGTATACTCCAGCTGAATCACACTCTAGCTGAGTGCGAAAATGTTAGGGAAATCAAAGGGGCTGCGGGGGGAGCCAGCGTCTTAAACCTTAATACCCCAAGCTCCTAACGCGCAGCTTGGCTTGTGCACCTTAGATCGTAAAAAAAGAAAAAGAAAAGAAATGCGCTTTGCTGTGTGCAGCCCGGAACGTATTGGGAAATATAGATTGCTTGGGAGCTAGACATCGGGGTGGGGCCAGACAAGTGCCTCCGGCGCACTGCGTTCAGTGTTAGCTGCGGTTGTCTCTTCTGTTCTTACCGTTGAGGATTTACCGTTAAGGAAATTTTCTTCTCGTCAGGTTCAGTAGAAACTAGAGCGACAGACAGTGCTATGGCAGCCAGAAACTCTTGCCATTTAATTTTCATGCTCATTGCAGTGAGCATGAACATCAAATGGCAGCAGTCAACATGTTCACGCGTGTAGAGAAAAATACATATTCTGAAGTAATCCATGGTAAAAAAGCGCGGAAAAACACGAGGACGGAACAAACACGACGACACGAGCGCTGTGTCGTCGTGTTTGTTCCGTCCTCGTGTTTTTCCGCGCTTTTTTTACCATGGATATTAGTAACAAACTTGCCCAGCTTTCCGTACTTCTCAAGTAATGCTGATGGTGACTCCAGCAAAGGTAACCGGCTACTCCAGAACCTGGGCATTAGATGTGCGCAGACAATCGCTTTTGACTAAACTGATCCCAAGGCGTGGCGATCCACGGTGTTTGAGTGTGGCGGCAGGTAGCAGTTTGTGAAATTGATTATGCGCTAGAAAGTAGACATGACCGAAATAACTGTATTCCAACGCTGGGTGGATTCTCCGGGATAAGTTAGTGCCACTTAAAAGGCAATTTACGTGGATGTGGATCCCGAAGCGACGTTCTGCTAAGGATTTGTTTCTCTGGCCTGCACATATGTATATTATAGTGTTTTTCTTATCGCGTACGTACGTATAAAGACCAGCGTACTACGTATAGTGTTAAACAGTGTGCATTTTCTGACCCAGTAGTACCGAGTTTTCCAGTAAACAGGCGTCGATCGCCATCTACACGGCCTTTCTTACGCTCGTTCTGATTCCTGCATGATTTCTTTGCCTGACATAGTAAACAAAATGAATAACAATAAAAGAAGTTTTTGAGAAAATTCTGTAAAAGTCGATTGCAGTTGAAGTGAGGACTGTTTTTACCTTCGAAATCATTGTTTTTATTTGCTGCTTTGGTCATGCTTTGTTACTGCAGTTTATTTTTCTTGTGGGTTGCTTGCCAAAATTGTTATTGCAAGAGATATATATAAAGGCCTCCTAACACAGGAAGGTACTTCACCACTTTGCAAGCAAGCGCGTGCTCTAGGCAAGGTGCATTTCATAATGTGGAGGAGCTGAGTGCTGTGCTCACTGAGTCTGGCGATATATAGCCACCTTGCAAAAAAAAAAAATGCAGACCCATACCATTCTCTTTCAGTATCTTCGTTGCTGGAGCTGGCTTGACAGTTTTTCTCCCTGTTTATGTGAGAAAAAGACAGCGCGTGAACTCAAAAAGAAAGGAAGGCGGGAAACTTCATTAAAGTACAACCCAATTGTGGGTGGCTACACTGTGAAAGGCCTGGAGGGCAATAAAGGGGGGAAGAGAGACAAAAATAAAATGCCAGCTGCCAGTGGGCAACGGTTTGCTCTTTCAGCCCAGGCCCCCGTTTTTCGCCATGGGAGCAATTTCCTAGAAGGCACCGTTACAGTGAACCTTAGCCATAAGTTGTGGTAAAGTGCAGTAATTTAGCATTTGCTTGTAACCCAGCGTTTCTAAAACGATTAATTTTGATCTGTGGAAAAGCGAGCAGTTATTTTTTGCTTTTTTTTTACTCTAGCGGGCTGAGCTATGCAAGGTGTTTTATCTAAGACTTTACACAATTCTTAAAAATAGGCTTTTTGAGTTAGAAGAGTGCTTTTCTCAGCATATCATCGTCAGCGATGTAGTACATCAGAATAAAGCTAGGACGTGCTAACTAGCAGGTTGATTAACTGATATTGAATCGTTAACGTAAAAAAATGAAATGCGTGAGTTGAAGGTAGAAGAGCGAAACATAACTCAAAGTTTAGGATATGCGCATCAGGATATCAAAGACCTGGAAGAAATGCTAAATGCAGAAGTCACCAAGAATCGAACGCTTGAAAGTGAAAACAAAACAAAAATAGGGACCCTGAAGGACGCGGGACACAAACAGAACAGTATTCCAGGAATAAAAACCGGAAATTCGAAGAGTAAGGGTCTGGGACTGGGCCCCGCCTTTGAATACGTCATCAGATGACGTTCGCTTTGAAACTTCAGGTTGTCGCTCCTAGCCTCCCAGCAGCAGCGTCGGCGGCGTGGCGGCATCTCTCCGGTCTCTCTCCGCCTTCCTGGATTGCGGCGCGCGTCGGGTTTCTTTGCTTGTCGTCTGTTGTAGTTAGCAGTAATAAACCCGGACCTCGAGGTGCGACTGCTCGCTCTTACGGCCGTGATGGGCATCGAGCCCTATGCGTGCCACGAAGCTCCGGAACTCCCGACAGGAGGCGGCAGAGGAAAATTGAAACCATATGCGAGAAGGCAATGCCCTGGCTCGCGCTTGCCCGAGAGGGTCGCGCGGCGGCACGAGCAGACGATTTTCACGGCTACCGGAA